>CATKHJ011293336.1:0-12023 GCA_949750685.1 Vernicia montana
ATTCACAAATCATGGCAAAGGCCAATCATCTTTTAATCACTTTCAATGCTATCCATATTCATATTAATCACATATACTCATTCCTCATGGAATTTAATCACAAAATCAATGACTCACTTCTCATGCAATCACATTCAATTCACATTTTAATTTATCGAGCATTCAATTGAGTCTATATTTACATAAAAAATATTTCTTTAAGGTCTAGGGTATTACAGGATTGATTGGGATTTGGATTTGAAACTTGAATTTAGATTCCAAGCTTGCCTACATACCCCATTGAATGGGGATCAAAACCCGCGTAGTTCGTTCCACTATGAGGTGGAAGGAGGTTTAAAAATCGGTCAGATTTGATTGGTTTGATTTGCTTTGAGGTTTGATCGAGAGTAAGAGATTATACCTTCTTTCTGGTTGGTAGAGGGTGAGTGATTTTACCATAGCGGAGTTCCATTTTGGAAAATGAGACTGATTTTTAAAAAAGGAAGATTTGATTTAATTACCCAATTTTTAATTAATTAAAAGGATTAATTAATTAAAAATGATTAATTAAAAGGATTAATTAACCACTTGAGTGAAAATTTAGTTTAAAAAAAGGATTACCTAATTAATTAAAATTGATTTTTAATTAATTAATTAATTGGGAGTGGGTGGACGTTTTAAAAAAGATTAATTAGTTAATTAAAATTAATTTTTAATTAACTAACTAATTAATTAGAGGGAGTAAAAACTAATTAGAGAGAGAGAGAGAGAAGAAGCAATTGGATAGCAAATCAACAAAAGCGTGAGGTGTGAAAAATGAGAAGTGGAGGATGGGTATTTATAGGGAAAATGGGGGTGAAAAAAAGACAAAAAAAGGGCTTGAAAAGTGAGAAAAAGGAGGAGTAATTTTGGAATTGCACAAAAAGGGACACAGCCGCAAAAAACGGGTGGCGGACGCGCGTGCAAAACACGCGCGTCCGCGAGGCGCTCCTGCGGTGTCCGCCGGAGCGTCTGGCGGACGCGCCAGCCGCGCCGGTGGATCTGTAGGCACATCTTGCAGACTTGTCAGTACGGGCTGACACGTCAGCCCGTACTGACGCGTATCTGCGGCGGACGCGCAGAGGGTATCTGCGGTGTCTGCGAGGCGTCTTGCGGCGCCGTGTGGCTTCCACGCGGACTCCACGTGGATGACACGCGGATGCCACGTGTTGCCACACAGAGCCTCGTAGAGGCGTGGTAGACACACAGCCATGCCTCGCGGACGTCATGTGCGCCTCGGGCTCTGGGCTTTGGTTTGGTTTTCTGGGCCTTTTCAGTCTATTTTTGGAGGTTCCGAGTGAAGTCTGAAAAATTACCGGTCAGTGGCGGTGGATCCAAATTTAATTATCGGATATTTTGGTAGTCAATTTTGGGAGAGATTCAATCCGTTTTGGGAAAAGGCTGTCTGGTACAGGAGTTTCGGTCAGGTTTGGAAAAAAATCAGGTTGGATAGAAAAATATTCTGGTTCGCTCTGGTAGGTTTAGAAGTGTTTTTGGGACAGTTTGGCAGTATGCTTTAAGAAAAATCCGGTCAGTCTCGAGAAAATACTGTCTGGTACAGGTGGTCCGGTCAGGATCAGAAAAGTGTCGGCTTGGGTAGAAAAATATTCTGATCAGTTCTGTGAATTCAGAATTATTTTTGGAGGTGCTAAAATGAGGGTTCACACCAAACCATTTGGCTACCCTTCATTTGTAAAAATTCCATCTCGAACTTTATGCCAATATCACTGAATCCTAAAAGCACCATCCCCAAAAGTCTTCCTAGCCCAGATAATGCATTCTTTCCTTTCCTTGAATCATTGTAACAAAACCACAATGCTCAAGCTACCTGGCAGAACCATAATCGACGAAACCTTTCGCAGAATCCACATCGCCCAAGCCATTTGTGGAAACCTACCTCTCATTTCCAAAGACCCAACTTATTGATAAAACCAAGCCACCCAAAAGGTCTCACCGTAGACCAAAATTAAAGCATATCCCTCTCACTGTTCAAAGAGAGTCCAATCTCCAAAACCCAAGTCCTAGGTTTCCTAACATATAGGTCAATCCTTTTAAATCAGAATCAACCAAATCTCTTCGCTAAGGGTCCTCCACCCAATCAGCCAAGCCAAAGGATCCTCCGCCCGATCAACTAAGCCAAAGGATCTTCCACCCGATCAGCCAAGCCAAAGGATCTTCCACCCGATCAGCAAAGCCAAAGGGTCCTCCACCCGATCAGCCAAGCCAACGGATCCTTCACCTGATCAGCCAAGTTAAGAGGGTTCACTCGATCGATTAAATCTTATCTCTCGAGCCGGCTCGTCATAGGCCAAGGCTCTCCCCTTATAAGAATCTTTTCCAAATCTCTCGAGCCGATTCACCATAGGTCGAGGCTCCCTTTCCTATATGTCTAAACACTCACCTAGACATCAAGCTGATCTATTTTCCATCTTCCTAGAATCACCTTTCAGACAACCAATCGTTCGTTTAAGGTATTAAGTTTGCATAAACACTTTTCTAATTGAGGTCTAGATTACCTGTCATGGTCATCACTCAAAAATATCACAGATTTGTCATACCTTCCTAAGATAGCCTTAGGAACCCACCAAATAATCATTTTGCAACCTTCCAGTCACTTTGTTCCAAGATCACATTTTGGAGTTGACATTGCAAGCAAACTGCATTCATATCATAGACAGAGAAAACTCATGAATCCACCCTCTTGCATCTATACATTCATTTGTTAGATGTATCATCATAGATCATCCATAGCATTGAAGTCAAACAAAGGTCCATGAATCCCAAAACATGCATACACAAACATGCATCATTTGTGCACCAATATCTATGCATATGCAATCATTTACAGTCATACACCATCATGCATAAGCCAAACTAAATGACTAGAACCTTATCGAAGCTGACTGACATCTTTCCAGAATTGACCAATACCTCCTCGAAGCTTACTGACCTCTTTCTAGAATTGACCAATACCTCCTCGAAGTTGACCGACATCTTTCCAGAATTGACCAGTACCTCCTAAAAGCTGACTAAAATCTTTCCAGAATTGACCAGTACCTCATTGAAGCTGATTGACCTCCTTCCATAATTGACCAGTACGTCCTCGAAGTTGATCGACATCATTCCAGAATTGACCAGTACCTCGTCAAAGCTGACCACGACACCATTTCACAACTATACTTCCAAGCAAAACAACCTTCCTTCACCCGACCCTGAACATGGTAATAATCTTTCACCCGATTCTGACCGTGGTAACCATCTTTCACCCAAGAGACAAGAGGTTATGATACCAATGATGCAAAATCTCCCAAAGATACCGAGAGCATCTTCCTTTATCAATCAATCCAGTTGAATCTTCACCTAGAAATGTCTATAAGCAATCATCTAGACATCACTTAGGTTCCTTCCCCCGCTTTTTACCCAAATCAGCCCCATCCTTCACCCAAAAATATCTAGCCCCTAGCCTAGATATCAATTTGGTTCCTCTTTTTCGCATCTTTTTATCAAACTCAGTCACATCCTCCACCTATAAATGTTTAGGAACAATTGCTTAAACATCAATGTGGTTCCTTTTGCCATCTTCCTTTTTGACCATAGCTCTCACCCAAACATGTCCAAGTACAAACCTAGACATCACTTTGGTTCCTTATACCATCCCTTAGACCATAGCTCTCACACAAACATGTCCAAGTACTGACCTAGACATCACTTTGGTTCCTTATACCATCCCTTTTCAACCATCCCTCTCACCCGAACATTTCCAAGCACTGACCTAGACATCACTTTGGTTACTTGTACCATCCCTTTTCCTGAGTTCACTATCATATCACCTTACAAACAAGCCAATTCTGATGAGGGGGCAACTGTGAACCCTTAATTTTACACCCTTAAGATGGTGCTGCAACTTGACACCTTCTAAATTTCGTGCACTACGCAGAGCCGGTACGGTGGTCCCGCTTGAAAAAATGGATTTTCAAGCATAATATTACAAGGAGACTGACACTTTTTTGATCCTGACCAGACTTTCTGTACTAGACAGCACTTTCCCAAAATTGACCAGATTTTCTCCATAACTGACTGCCAAACTGTCCGGTAATTAATTTCAGATCTACCGCTACTGATCAAAATTTTTTTGGACTTTAGAATACCCCAAAAACTGACACGAAAGCTCTAAAAACTGACCCGGAGCCCCAAAAAATAAAAGAATCGACCTGAGGACCCCACAGTTGCGCTGCCACATGGCGCATCCGCGTAGCAGGCTTGCAGCTCCGCAGGCCACCTGCGCGGCTCCACTAAGTAGCCTCGCTGCCGCTACAGGGCATCCCTGCGGACGGGCCGAACGTGCAGTGGCCACCGCACACGTTCTGGCGCGTTCACATTGACGCGCTCGACTGAAGCGTGTCAGTATGGAACTGACATGTGTCAGTCCATACTGACACGTCCGCCAAAGTGGCTGGAGGCTCTAGCTCGTCCGCCAACCACCCTGGCGGTGGTCGCCACCATATCTAGCGGACGCACGTGCCTCTGACGTGCATCCGCAAGCCTCTCTTGCGGGCCGTACTCCTTTTTCATAAAAATGCCCATTTTACCCCTCCTTCAGCTTGTTTTTTAGCCCTTTTAACCCTATCGTTTTGATCTTTTCATACTTTCTCTTCCTAAACTACTCCCACCTCATTTTCCTATAAATAACCCCCTCCATTCTTCATTTTTCTACACACCTTAAAGCCTTTGTTGATAGTTATCCAATTGCTCTCTTCTCTATCTCTCTCTAATTAGTTTTCTCACTCATTTTGAGTAATTTCAATTAGTTAATTACTTAAAAATCAATTTTAATTAATTAATTAATCTTTCAATTAGTTTTCACTCAAGTTGATTAATTAATCCTTTTAATTAATCACTTTAATTAATTAAAAATTGGGTAATTAAGCCACCAAATCATCAAATTAATTTCTTTCGATATTAATTTAAATCCATTATCCAAAACCGATAAAATAGTATTTCGGTTTGGAGAATCACTCCATCCACCACATAAACCCACAAAGAAAGTATAATCTCTTACCCTCACTCAAACCCCAAACCAAACCAAACCAATCAAATCTGACCTGATCTTTAAACCCCTTCACCTCATAGTGAAATGAACTACGTGGGTTTTGATCCCCATTCAATGGGGTACGTAGGCATGCTTGGAATCTGAATCCAAGCCTCAAATCCAAATCCCAATCAATCCCCTTCCCTTTTTATTTTTTCCATGTGAATGTAAGTTCATACATTCCTTGTAAATTTCAATTAAAGCAATTAATTATTTAATTATTTTGGAGTAAATGAGCGATTTTGTGATTTCCCTAGTACCCATAAGGGCTAGAGAAAATAATATCTTTTACTTGTGGATGTTTAAATATCTGCTCTTTATTTTTTCATATGTCTCATAATTATGCCATGCTTATGCATTATAAATTATCATTAATACTTGTCATTCATGAAATTAATTTTTGAAAGTCAAATTAAATTTAAGAGCCAAATCGAGATTATTTAAAACCAAAAACCTAATCCCCGAGCTCAACCTGGTTCGAAGATTAGTGATTTTATCCTTAGGTAAATTAATCTAAGATTAATAAATTGGAGTCAAAATGGGTTTTTTCTTATTTTTTCCATGTAAATAAATTAGGGTGGCGACTCCCGAATCTCTTTCAAAAATCAAACATCAATTTTCTGAGGCGATAGCCGCTTCTAATCGTGAGCACCGAAAATCGTACCTTAACCTCCCTTAAAAATCGCTCTCCTTTCCTTAAGGCATTACATTTTTTTCTTCGAGTGAGGGGAGGGGCGTTTAGGCGAGGCCTCACATAGCCGTCAACTGGTTGATCACAGCAAAGCAATTTTTGAGAGAATTAGGTTTTATATTGAATTGAGTGATGATTTTACAATGTGATTACAAGCCTATTTATAAGAGCTATACAAGGGTAATTTAGTAAAAAATAAATCCTAATCCTAATATAAAAATAAACCAAATGGGCTTAATGGACAGACATGCCCAAGTAAAAAATCTTATAGCTATACAGTCAACCCTTTGATATTTGGGCCTCTTTTTTGGGCCGATGTCAACAATGCCCCTACAACCATTTGCTCTTGAAAAGACAAAAGGTTGTACCCCTTTATAAAGCCGACCGAACTTTTTAAATGAAATGACTCCCTTGCTTATTCGGCCAATCCTAAATTTCTGGTATAAACTTAACATGATTATTCACACGTGGTAAATAAATACCTACGTCACTTTGTATTTCGTACCTCATTTACTGCTGGCTACTACAGAAAATCTATAAATATGGAGAAAATTTCACTTTCACTTTTACCAAAATTCAAAAGTGAAATTTCCTCAGTTAAATTCTCTGGTTCGGACAAAGCATCTTCAAATTCCTCAGCAGTTTCAACTTCCATCTTCAAGTAGGTTCTTTGTCCTTTCCCTTGACCTTTTCTTTCATAATTAAGTGTTATTCGCATAACTCGGCCTCTTCTATCTTTTGCAGCATGACATCGAAAGGAAAAGAAATCTCTACCAGCAAACCCTATAAAACTTTTGATACTGTGACTGAATCCAATGAGCCGATTTCTTTAAAGGTACTTCATGAATCCTCAATTGGTTTAATTTTGGGACCAATTATGACCGAACGAAAATCTTCCTTTGAGAAATTTCTATTTAGCACGAACACCCCTCCTAGATTTAGTTCAAAGAATTTTTTGCATTCTTTGATGTATGGTAAGGCTCCTCGGTCATGGTCGACCATACCTAATGACTACATTTCCTGGTATAATAGATTAGCCCCCTTCTACTCCGATTAGTGAGATTTTTTGAGCATGAACGAGCTTTTAAAATTTTCTTTAGTTATTTCCTGCATTATTTTCTGGTCGGCCAAAAGCAATGTTTTTGCATTTAGGTTCGGTCCTATGTCTGTTACTTTGTTTGATTTGGCCATTCTATTCAATGTTTCGTTAACTAGGGAGAGTATAGATGCATCTTTATTTGCCGAAGTAAATGACCTTGACATTGACTTCGGCAAGACCGATTGTAATTAAAGGAATTTTTTATCCAACAATTGAACTTCAGATCCCGAGCCTTCCCTAAAAGAACACATAGCATTCTTGCTTTATTGGTTGTGCAAATTCATCTTTTTTACTGCCTCGGTAAAGGTTACGCAGGAACACCTTAAAATTACAGTGGCCTTGGCCTCAGGTCGCAAATTAGCATTCGGTCCATATATACTTTCCCATATATACTGAAGCATTCATACATTCCTTTATGGAGGAGAACCTCACTCATTGTCTAGGACAATTTGTGGTCCATTATGGATGGTCCAACTCTGGTTACTGTCTTATTTTCCTAAACTTTCCCAAAATAACCTGAAGACACCACCAAATTCGATCCCTAATTATGGCTGATGGGCACGAGATCTTTCTTTCCAGAATATTGAATTCAAACAAGTTTTCAGTTTCTTTTATGTCACCGAGCATCGTTCATCAACCTTATTCTGCCCTTTTCGCCCAACTATGTTTGGTACTGCGTGGTCTAAATTTAAATATGAAAGTTTGGCTATTGACAATGAGTCAGTCCTAGAGGAATGGGCCAAATCTTGGTTTAACACAAGGTCTCCCCTTTCCTGCTGCATTTTTGGCTAATGACGGTCATTCTACTCAGCCTCTTGTTACACTAGATTTTATTTTTGAAATCAACAATTTGTATGAGGCAAGAGTAGCCGAGTTCGAGGTCAAAGATCTTCCCATATTACCCAATCAAACCGATCTTTTTGTGGACTAGTGGTCTGATTTTGTGAAGAAACGAATGTCTGAACCTGTAGACATAGTATGGTCTAGACAAGATTTTACTTCAAAGTATAATCCAACTAACATTGCTTCCTCTCATGCTATGCAGGGCTCGGGATCGGTTAAAACCAAAGGTATGCATCTTCGCGAAATCATTTCATTTGAAAATTTCTATGGTATAAAATATAATTATATGCAACCCAATGAAATGTATCGACAAATAAACAGAATTCAAACTTCAAACCGAAGCAAATAAAAGGATTTTAGTAAAAAGGGAAAAAATTGCCAAAAAAGGGCAAGAAATCCTGACTCAGGAAGGACTGCTTCAAGAAAGACGATACTCGGGCAAAAAGGCAAATCTTTGTCCGAATTGGATTAGAATTGCAGTTCCTTCAATCAAATGGCCAAACATCCCTAACGCACCTTTCGGTGTTGCCGGGGTACCTTTAAGTCGAGCCAAAAGAAGGCAAAAACATCGGGTTACATGGGCTGGCTCCTATCTTGATGATTGGCCTAGTGACACCGATTGGTATTGGCCCGATCTCTTAAATGAGCACTCTTTAGTTCGGCTAGGTATCGGCTTCCTTTTGTTATCTTCTATTTTGTGCAGGTACAGGCTTTATTATTAACATTCCTCATTGCTTTGCAGAAGCTATCCCACAGATCATACCCGATCCTCCCAGCGAGCTAAAGGAGTTTGACACAATTATTCCTCCGCCAAAATGATACAAATTCAAAGTGAGCATTTCTTTGATTAAGAATTTAAAAATAAACCCTCTTTTTGTTTTATATACTTCTCTAATTTTTATGTCATGTCTTCTTTATTAGGCGAATAAGTAAACTTCTTCAACACACAGTCAACAGTCGATGCCCTCTCAACGGATGGTAATTAAAATTCTATCACCCAGGGACATGGTTCCTCATTCACATTCCTCGGCGTCTATTAATAGCCGAGGCATTTCACCCACACTAAAGAGGAGGAGAGATGAACAAAACACTCAAACAGATGACACCTGAACCGGGGAAATTACCCAGCCCGAACCAAATCAGCAAGTTCCTACCCAGGAATCCTCTTAGTCCGACCCCATTAGGGTGGAAGACATGGACATGCTGGTTTGGCCAGAAAGAGGTGAAGCTGAGGCTATTGACAAGGTTCGATTCTGAATTTTATTTTAATTTTTTTTTTCAAACTATTTCATCTGTCTTAATTCCATAACTTTTCAAATGGATGAATGGGGGGATGACGAGGATTTCTTCAAAAACTTCTCAATTGATAATCTCACCGAGCCATTAGCCCCTACCGCTACCAAACCTATCCTCCAGTCTATTTCACGGTCTGGAGAGGTCAAAAACACGTTCATCGCATCTCATCCTTCAAAGAACTAGGCTGCCAAATCCTTCTAGATGATGAGGTCTTGAAGATGCTCAAGGAATCCCTTGAATTTATTAATTAGTTTGGGTCAGAGAGTCAACTCACCAATGGCAATAAAGCCCGATATGATAATTTCTTGGAATCACTGGATGCATTGACCCGAGACTACAAGGAAGCAGTTAAAGTGATCGATCATCTGAAGGCAAATAAAATCGTTCATTAGAACTAACCCGTTGAATAGATGATTTGAAAGCATCAGTTTCCAAGGCGGCTCAGGAGAGCAAATCTTTGGCCTATCAATTCAAAATATGTCGTTGGAAATCCAAAACCTTAAAGATCGGCTAAAACAGCTCAAAGACCAATTGGCCAAACTGGAGAAAAGGAAGGAGCAAAATACATCTCATATTTAGCAAGCCAAGACTGAGATTCAGGAGGTGACTTTACAAGCAAAAAGGGCAATGGAAGAGATCAAGACCTTCACACCGAATGCTCAGATGGTTGAAGCTCGGTAAACTAAGATAGCTCAAACTGTTATTGAATTTTTCTCTTTGTAAATATATATATATCGTTAGTGAGACCGATTTTTGGATATTTTCTTTAAATGAAGATCGGCTAAAATAGCTCAAAGACCAATTGGCCAAACTAGAGAAAAGGAAGGAGCAAAATACATCTCATATTCAGCAAGCCAAGACTGAGATTTAGGAGGTCACTTTGCAAGCAAAAAGGGTAATGGAAGAGATCAAGACCTTCACACCGAATGCTCTGATGGCTGAAGCTCGGCAGACTAAGATAGCTCAAACTGTTATTGAATTTTTCTCTTTGTAAATATATATATATATTGATCGTGAGACCGATTTTTGGATATTTTCTTTGAATTTTTGAACTATTATATGTAATATATATATTAAATCAAAAACTTTATTTATCAAGAAATGGTTTATGACAATATCTGATTATTACAATGAAAAACTGTCAAAAACTTTATTTATCAAGAAATGGTTTATGACAATATCTGATTATTACAATGAAAAACTGAAATATAAATCATGATTCGGTTGATATATTTGTCATAATAAATTTCGATTGGTCTACCCCCTCCCATAGAGATGGCATATAGGGCTTTAAAAATTTACCATTTATCGACCGATCATGCAACTCCCCATCATGATCTGATAATAGGTAAGCTCTGTTTCCTTTAATTTCTTTAATCACAAACATACCTTCCCAATTTGGGGACCACTTGCCGAGTTCCGTAGTTCTGGATCCAATGGGCAAAATAACTTTCCACACCAGATCTCCAACCCTGAATTCTTTTGACCAAACCTTTTTATTGTACGCCCTTTCTATACATTTTTTTTTCTGTGCTTGGATTCAGTCTAATGCTGTCAAACGATCAAAATCTAGGTCATCTAGTTCTTTCAACATAGCTTGCACATATTGATCGGCTGTCAACTGGTGTTGGAATCTTCTTCTAAGAGATCTGACAGTTAATTCAGCTGGTATCATTGCATCATGTCTGTAATACCCCAACTCTATATGAGTTGTATGTACTCAAGGAGTTTATGAGTTAGGTGATATATGAGATATATATAAGTGGTTAAATTCTTATAGATATTTAAAAAGAGAATTGGTTATGTATATATGCTAGATATGTATATTGAATTTCTATTATATGAACAAGTGTTAATTGATATTCTTTTTAGTCTAATTGACTTATAACTGATGGGATGGAGAGGAGAGTGTAAGGAAATGGAATGAAGAGTGATTATAGTGTGAATCACATAATTTGAATGATTGAGCAAAAGATATGTTGACAAATGCTTTAGCTTATAGTTTTTATAGGAAGTCTGAGATTGTCTGTTGGTTTTGGTAACCTTAGAGGATGAATTAATAAAAGTGTTCAACATGAAAATGTTTATTTATATGTGAAATAATTGACATTAAATCTTTTTTGCATTTGAGCATGTACGTTTGGAGATATAAAGAAAATGGTGGAGACTGTTCGGACTAAATTTGGGTAGAATTAGGGCAATATTTAAAAATTCACCATAAATTGTATAGTTCATATTTTAAACTAAATTTTGGATATGTTGTATCCTTATGTGTCTAGTTTAAGTAAAAAAAATAATCAATTCATTTAGATAATTATAGAGAGATTTATGGTGAAGACAGTGTAATAACATCTGTTGCATATTAGAGCCACGCCCGAAGTCATGCCTGTGGGACAAACTGAAAATGACAATTTCAGTTTTGTGTAAAATTCATGGCTCCCACTAGGTGAGCCATGGACGTGGCTTAGCTCTAGGGGAAAAAGTGATAGCATTTAATGCTTAATCACCTTCAAATGGATAAATATTAGTTACCTACAAAGATTGACCAAAAGAATACTCTCTCATCTTCATCTTCTTCATTCTTTCTCTCTCTTCTTCATCTTCAATTACTTCTAACACCAAAAGCTTATAAATTTCTTCAAGAAAACAAGAATCAAATCTTTTATTGAAGGATTTTCATCTAGATCAAGTGAAAGGTAAGAAATTCTTGAAGCTTCTTTGTTGATTTTAAGTTATGTATGAATGTCTATTGAGTTGTAAAGTTATTTTTGAGTTGGGATTCAATGAGTAATGCATATATAGTTAATTTCTTAGCCTAATTTAGCTTTGAATTAGGTCTCTATCATATGATTGATAGTGGAATGATAGAGAAGAGTTAGGGTTAGAGAAGAATTCATATGAATTAGAAGTTGATGCATGTATATGAGTTAATTGATGAATTTAAGTTAAGAATAAATGTTAATTGAAATCTTTTATGTATGGTGTAT
>CATKHJ011293375.1:0-13811 GCA_949750685.1 Vernicia montana
TTCTCTATATATATATATATATATATATATATATATATATATATATATATATATATATATATATATATATATATATATTAATTTGAAATTATTTTTTATTGAAATAAATAAGAAAAGTATTATATTTTAATCAACGACTGAGGGAGAGAAAGGTCATGAGGGGCTATGGCTCCTCCTATCCTTCAAACTATGATTTTCTTTGAGTGTAATTTTATAAAAAATTAGTGATATATTGAATACAATCCCTCTTATTATAGGTGGAAATTTTCCATCAATATAAAGAAATTTTAATGTAAAATATGATAAAAAAATTTTGCCTCCTTTAAAAAAAAAAAAATTTGGCTACCTCACTGGTTTTAACAAATGAGATGATAAAAAAAAAAAAAAGATTTTAATCATTTTAATAATTGACAATAAATAGAAATACTTTTTTTTTTTGAATAAATAGAAATTACACTTTTGAAATAACCTGTCACTACACTTGATTGGTATTTGATTGTGTAACTATTAGAGCTGAGTACGGTTCGGGGAAATTTGGAGATTTGAAAATTTTTAGAACCGAACCGAATTTTCGAGATTTTCAAAATGAGATCTCCAGAACCGAACCGTAAGAAAAAATCTCCGTATCGAACCGTTTCGATTTTTTGGGACGGAGATTCGGGTCTAATGGGATGGTTCTGGAGATCTTAATAATTGACAATAAATAGAAATACTTTTTTTTTTTTGAATAAATAGAAATTACACTTTTGAAATAACCTGTCACTACACTTGATTGGTATTTGATTGTGTAACTATACTTCATGGGAAATAGACTTTTTTCTATTCCTGTTTTATTATTTGTTAGTTTTGCTTCCTAATCCTATGCCAAGCATGCAGTTCATGTTTTAATAAATTTGGGAGTTAAACCTCTAACCTTCCAAGATTTCAATTTTGATTTTCATCATTAGACTGAAATTTCATTGGTCAGACCATTCACGTTTAAATTAATTAATTTATTGGAAAAAATGTTTATTTATTGGAATTTGTTATACCTCTAAAATTAAAATTTTTACTTAATAAATTCAGTCATTTTTTAAATGGTAAAGTAATATTACAAATTAATTTTTATATATTTTATACTAAATACTCATTATAAAAGAAAACATACACATTGAGATTAAAATATTTATAAATAAAAAAATATTATTTATAATAATGCAAAAAATTACTCCTTCACTATCTGTCATTTTTTGCTGTTTCACAAAAATTAAAAAATAATTAATTACGCTAAATTTCAAGAATAATATGACTAAATTACCTTTATTAATTATAAAGTAATAAATAATATGTGCATTAATTATAGGGTAAATGATAAGGATATAATTGAAAAAAAAATTAAAATTTTATTGATTTCTTAAAGTGACATATATTTAAAAAAAAATTTCTTTAAAAATTGACATATTAAAAAGAATGATAGGATTAAACTTTAAACAATAAAATAGAAAATAAATTCAGTTATCAATTGAGTCAAGAAAACTCTTGTAATTCCTTATCTATGTAATGCGCATCACAAATTCTTTTTAAATTTTAATTTAATTTTATTAAAAAATTAAAGAGGAAATAAAAATACCATTAAGAAGATGAGATTTACCAAAGACCATCCAGAAGATTTCTTACATAGGAAGATCCATGGAATTCAATTTACACAAATCATTGACTACATTATAAAAAAAAATTTAATTAATATTTATTTTATATATTAAATTATTAAGTGATAATTGATGTGATATTTTAATTAATATAATTTATTTATTTATTTTTTATTTAATAAAAAAATATTGATATATTTTTATTTTATGAGATTGATGTAACCATTTTAGCCATAAATTATATGCCATTCGATTTTTGTTTTTTACGTCTCCTGACTAGACAATTATACAAATAATAAATAATAAACATTTAGGGGCCGACTAATCTTGTGAAAAAAGAAAGCACTTAGCAGCCACTTATAACACGTGGCAAAAGATCAGGCCATGATTACGATGGAAAATGTTGACTTTTTGTGGATTTATGGTTTGATGGTCCACTGTTTGTGTGATTCTAGAAGCATCACAACTATGCTTCTTGGAACGTGCGGGAGAGGCGTGTGTGTCAAAGCTCTTATTTTTTTTTCCAACTAAATAATAATAATAATAATTTGTTTTTAGAAATGATTATTTCCAACTCTAAAAAACTTAATACGCTTTTTTTTTTATTTGATGAAATCATTATATTATAAACACATTTTTTTATAATTATTAATTATGAATATGTTTTGTTAGGAACAAATTATATAATTTTAGTGTAATTACTTTTCTAAAAATTTCATAATTTGCTTTAATTAAATGATTATTTTTTATTTTATAATATTAAATAATTTATTATTATCAAAATAAATTTTATTATATTACGTGTTACAAAACCTATATTTACATTAAAAAAATATTTTTCTTTAGTATATTATTCCGTTAAAACATAATTTTTAATTTATATTAAAATTACAAAATTATTCATGAAAGCATAAAAAATATAGTGAACAAATAAAAAAAATTAGAAAATATTTTTCAATTTTGTCCTATATGATACAATTACAATCAAATTTTGAAATTGAGATTTAATAATCAAATACAATTGTAAAAGCATGTATACATTAATTGTGGTAAATAGACCGATTAAATCAAAATAGAGTGAAAATAACCATATTCATTTTTTCATTGGAAATATGATATAATGAAAGCCTACAATTAGTTGTTGAAATTTCACATTTCTATTGAAGATATATACATATTTTTAGATATTAAATTTTTGAGTCCAACTAAAATTAATAGATAATTTAAAGAGAAAGGTTAAAAGATTTTTTTTTTATGAATAATACTAAATAATGTAATTGCATCTGACACAATAAGGATAATTATATAATTTTTTACAAAATTTATGATATAAAATAAGGACAATTATTATTATTTATTTCTTATTATATGATGTGTTTAAATTATATTGATTTGTGTCAATTTTTTTTTACACAACTTGCGATACCTAGCATTATAATTTTTTTATTTAATGATTTTAATTAGTTGTTGATGGTTAGTAATTAATGGTAAACAATCAACAATTAGTTATTGATAATTACTCCCTCCATTTCTTTTTAATTGTCATTTTTTGTTGTTTCACAAAAATTAAAAAATAATTAATTACATTAAGTTCTAAAAATAAGATGACTAAATTACTCGTATTAATTATAGAGTAATGAATAATATGTACATTAATTATAGAGTATATGATAATAATAAAATTGAAAAAAAAAATTAAAGCCTTATTAATTTTCTAAAATGACAAATTTTTTAATTTTTTTTTTAAAAAAAAGTCAAATAAAAAAGAAAAAAAAGGGAATAATGATTTGAGAGTTAGATGTTAACAGTTAAAATCTAACTTTCATCAATTCAATTATAATTTTAAATTCATGAATTCAATTATAATTTTAAATGCTTAATTATTGAATTCTAAAACGGTACTTTAAATATTGACTTTACCAAATATTTTATACTAATTATTAAACATTCAATCGTTAAATATTGATTTTCAACAACTCATTCAAACGTTTGAAAAAGAAGAGTTTTATCCTCTATTTGATTTAACTCATTCAAACGTTAAATATGGTGAAAAATTTTCTTAAATTTTGTAGTGAAGAATTTTATCCTCCATTTGATTTAACTCATCATGAATTTGAAGATTGATTATCATAAATATAATTTATATAATTGAATGACGATATTGTTGAATACACATAAAAATAATATACTTTTACTCATAATTAAGTAGAATTCATTTTTCATAAATTTAGATGATAACCATTTAATTATAAATGTAAGTTGCACTATTATTTTTATGATTCCATATTTGATTTATTTACAAAATTGGACTGGGTAATCTTCATACTGCTCAAGTAGGAGTGATTTTGGAATGGGTAAGCCAGATAAAATGTTATCAATAATAAAATAATAAAATGTACAGTAAAATTATTATAAAAAATTTTAATTTTGTGATATTTAATATTTGAATTTATATTATTTTAAAAATAACACTTTAGTAAATTTTTAAGTTGATATTAGTTAGGTTTTTATTGATATATATTTAAGCTTGGAAATAATGTATTGTGATGTGAGCATGATGAGGTCCTTTGAAACATTATTAGCTTCTTCAAAATGTCATATTCTTAGACAGAAGTAGAATAATGAGATGAGATTGTAATTTGCTTCAAAAGCTTTGCATTCTTTAAGAAATATTCAATCATTTCAATTTCTGATGTATTTCCTTCAAATCCTTTAAATTCAAGCCTCTTTAAGAGATGACAAGTGACAACAAACACTTAAGCAAGATTGTTTCTCTGATAAATAAAGTCACACAATCTTCTGTAAGCCTACTAAAAGATTCACAATATGAAAAGGCGGATAAATTTTATTAATGTTTTATAGCAATAAAAAATTAGTATACAAAACACATATAATGAAATAGTTAGGGATGACAACGGATTGAGTATAGAGATGAATTTTATAAAATTTGTATTTAATTTGTTTAAAAATAAACTATTCACTTCACTTTAAGGTGGAGCAGGATGAGACGAATCGTGAGGCAGGACGGATATACATATTTATATTTTTTTTTCAATTTTTTTTTAAATTTTATTTTCTCATATATATATATATTTTTTCTACATATTCATATAATATAATTTATATTTTACATAAAAAATAAATTATAAATTTTTAAAACATATAAATTAAATACATATAATATTAAAAAAAATAAAAATATATATATATATATATAATATATAATCGGATCGGGTTATATTATTACCCGAACTTAAACCGAATCCGACTCAAGTATAAATTAAAAAACTCATCATGTCCTATTTATTAAACGGAACATATACCGACCGAACGAATAAAATTGCCATCCCTATAAATAGTCAGACTCCATTAAGTTCTTTGGAAACATGATCCTGAGATAAAGAAATTGAAGATTTGACCATTGGCTTTACACTGCACCATAGTAAAAGAAATGTTGTTACACACTATTACAAGAATGACTAAAAATTGATAATTCTTCAAGAACAGGAGGACGGAGGACCCAGATAAAAGCTTCACTAAATTATCATCTTCCAGGCAGTTGAGAGATTTGAAATGAAGGATCTTGAGAATTGGAAGACTAACCTATCATCAAAAACTAAACTGGAAACATAAGTCCAAGCACTGGGTGTATCTAATAATCTCCCAAAGTCCTATACCCTTTTGGACTTGGATTAACAAAATGCTATATGATAACAATTTATTTTTGGTTAATTTTCAATTATTTGATTTCAAGCAAATATTTGATTTAAAACCGCCAAAGAATCCTAATCCTTTTCCTATTTGGATTTAACCATATTCTTGGCGCTTAAGAAACTACCATATATAACAAGTTAACAACAATAGCAGTAAACAAAAAACAGATCCCTTACCTCTGTTTTCACAATTCAATGGCGGCTTGCAAAAGCATCCCTTTACTTCCTCATTTACCCAATAATATTTTGGCCTCCATCAACAACACCATGGAAGAAAAGTCCAATTCTTTCATCCTCAAGAGATCAGTAACAGAGAAAGAACAGCTTGGTGGATTCTGTGAAGAAGAAGAGCTTGTGGATTCTATGAAACAGAGATCCTCTTCATCTTCATCCTTGTTGAAGCATCATCTTCCCCATGAGATTTACTCTTCATGGCAATTGCAGCATAATCTACCCCATAATATTTGCTCTTCATGGTTCTTGCAGCGTAATCTACCCCATAATATCTGCGCTTCAGGGTTCTTGCAGCATAATCTACCACACAATATTTGCTCTTCAGGCTTGAGCTATTGCCATATGAAATTAGATTAGATTGTACTTGTTTTCTTATAGTTATTAGTGTTATGTAATTGACAGGCTTTTTATTAATATTTTCAGAGTTTTGAACACATTAATTAGTAAATACATATGTTGATTTTGATTATGATTAATTTCTGAATACAGATTTTTAATTTCTTGCACAAAAAGTTTAATTAACCACTAGTTTTAGCCTATTTAGTAAATGTTGTTTATATTACTTTTTGCTTTGAAATCAATTGAGTAGGTCAAATTTTTATCTTGTGAAATATCAAAATAAACAAGAAAACTAATTTCAATTATTTAAGAAATAAAATACGTAATTTTAAATTTTAATTTCCTATCATATAAGCTAAAAGCCCAGGCCTTCTCTATTAAAATTTTTCCTCTCCTAATTATTATTAGAAATTAAAAAAAAAAAAACATAGTTTAAAATTTGATTTAATAATTTCAAGCAAATGCTTTTTTTTTTTCTTGAATAAATATTATCTTCAAGTTGTTTAACAACAATTTGATTTATTATTTCAACAAAATTAATTTTCAAAGCACAAAGATCAATACAGTTAGCTAGCAGTCCAGTACAAGGCCTTTTCTGAGATTAAGAAAAAAAGGTTGAAAAAATACAAGCAAGGTTTTTTTTTTTTTTTTGTTTTAATGGTTGCGTTAGAAAAATTCTCAAAATTTAATGATTTTTGGGATCATTTATATTTTTTATCTTTTGGTTCTTTTAATTACTTTTTTTTTCATTCAAAATATTCTTTTACTTATGTTCATTAATATTTTTTTTTATTTTTTTATCAAAATATTTTTTAAATTCTTTCAAGTGAAAATATTTTTCTAATTTAAATTTATTTAATTATCATAAATTTAAATAATTAATTTTTCTTAAAAATCAATATATGAATCCAAAACCATTAATTACTATTTTTTTTATTCAAAATATTCTTTTGATTTTTTTAAATGAAAATATTTTTCTAATTTAAATTTTAAAAAAATAAAAAAATTATTTTATCATATTAAAATTTAAATAAGTTGTTTATTGATTTGAATCTAAGACCATCTATTAGATATTAAATCTTAATTATTAAGTTTTTGCTTTCTATACAAAAATTTATATAAATTTTTGAGATCTTCTAATATATCTAATAGTTATTAATTTATTAAAAAAATATCTTCTAATTTAATAAGTTTAAATTAAAAGAATATTTTCATTTAAAAAAATTAAAAGAATATTTTGAATGAAAAAAAAAAACCAATGATTTTAAATTCATAGATTGATTTTTAAAGAAAATTTTATTATTTGAATTTATTAAAATTAAATAAAATTTAAATTAGAAAAATATTTTCACTTAAAAGAATTAAAAAAATATTTAGATGAAAAAATAAAAATAATTAAAAAAATATTTTGAATGAAAAAAAGAATCAAAAGACAAAAAATATAAATGACTTTAAAAATCACTAAATTTTGAGAGTTTTTCAAATGTGACCACTAAAATTTATCTGACGTTGATTTGAAGTGACATATTGAGTCATATAGTTAAGGTGAAGTGTCATGCCATGTCATCCACTTCGTTGGAATTTTGATTAGAAGCTCCGAGACGATTTCTGATTAAAAAAATAAAAATTAAATATGTACCTATAAGAAAATTTTTTTAGTGTCCATATTGAAAATATAATAAAATATAGTAATTTTTAATATCATTTACGGATAAAACTATTATGTGGTCCTTATTAATGCTATATATAAAAAATTATTATATATTTGGAAATGTAGAATTCAAACTAGAACTTGTAATAATAAATCTACTAGTATTTCATAAAATAATTATTCAATAAGACAACATTCAATTAATCTACTAAAGAATGATTATAACCAAACCACCTAATACTATGTCGGTTTTTTTCTTTTTTCTTTAGGATCTTCAAAGATTTGATTTCAAACAAATATTTTGATTAAAAACCGCCACAGGATCCAAGTCCTTTTCCTATTTGGATTAAGACTGTTCTTTGTGCTCAAGAAACAACCAGTATATAACTATAAGAAACCATTGCTGTAACTGTAAACAGAAACACACCCTTTACTCTACTTCTTGAATCTTGCTCTTGTTAAATTTACTCTGTTTTCACTATTCAATGGCTGCTCAACCCCATGAATTTTTTGCCTCCATTAACAACATCATGGAAGACAATTCTGATTCTTTCTTTCCCATGAAAACATATTCAACAAGTAGGAGCAAGAGATCTTCAGGAACAGGGCAAGAAAATCTTGGTCGATTCTGTGAAGCAGAAGAGCTCCAGAATTCAACAAACAATTCGAAGAAACAGAATTCCTCTTCATCTTCATCCTGGTTGAATGGCCATCAACTGCCTCATGAAATTTGCTTCTTGCTTCATGAATTCTGCTTCTTGCAGCGTAATCTACCCCATAACATTTGCTCTTCATGGCTATTACAGAATAATCTTCCACATAATATTTGCTCTTCATGGTTCTTGCAGCGCAATCTACCACATAATATTTGCTCTTCAGATTCAGACTGCTATGTGAAATTGAAATTAGATTAGACTTTTCTTATTTTCTTTTTATCTTGTAAGCTCAAAAGATTTTGATTATTTTTAACTGTTATTTAGTTATTATGTAATTGACAAGCCTTTTAACGTTTTTACTTTTTATTAATACTATTGAGTTTGAAACTTGTCTGCTTGCCTGTTTATTACTGTATATAGAATTTATAATTTGTTGCACAGAAGTTTAGCCATTAGATTTAAATTCTTTTATCATATGAAACTTATTCGTAACCTTCAAATAACAATTTTTCCTACTTAATATTTAAGAAATAAATACATAGTTTAAATTTTATTTTCCTATCAAACAATCTAAAAATTAATAATTTTTGGAATAAGTTGATTAGTAGCCCAGTAGAAAGCATTTTTCTGAGATTTAAGAAAAAATGGTCGAGATAGATACTTGGTTGCCAAACTTAATACCACCAAAGCTTGCTGAAAGAAGTAGAAAGGACTACTCATGGAATATCAAGATTAGCAAATATGCTTGTAAAAACAAAAAATTTCCACTCAAAATTATGAAAGAGCTTCCACTCAAAATTATGAAAGAGCTTCAGAGCACTGATCAAAATCTGCGGAAATCTTTGTTATTGTCCAGCTGAAATTCACTTCAGACAAACCAAATATGAGAGTGATGTTTTCCTTAATAAAAATATTTGAGTATGATGTATATATCAGGAATACGAGTATAACGTGCTCGAAAATGTTATAAAATTATGTAAATTTCATTCATATTATTATAAATCAGACAAATCCAATTTTTATATAATAGAGATGGAAAGAAACCATATATAATGGATTTAAATATATGATTTATGTAAGGAAATCCTTAATATGTATGTTCCTTTAAGTATACAATTACAGAGCACCAAGCTACTGGAAATACATCTCTGCACTAAACCACCAATATGGTAACCTCAACAAATGAAGCCAACAGCAGCAATTCAGAAACAGTATAAGAGATTAAGTATAATCCACCCAGGTCTGAGTCGAAAAGAACAATTAAACAAAATATAATCCTTCATCTCCTCAGTTAATTAATTATTTGCAAATCATTAATCCGTAAGAGATGTTTGAAGTTTACTAACTTATTTTTTAATAAACAAAATTTAAAAAAAAAAAAAAAATTGTCTGATACCACAGGCCATAAGCTATAAGCTATGTCAACATCTGGCCACCCAAAAATAAATAATAAAACCAGAGAAAAAAGAGATTAAGACAATATAAACTCTAGAGCTTTCTGAATCCATCATAAGAGATTCAGAATTCAATTTAAAATCATCTAAATCTATGAACATACCTTCATAAGAAGTCACCTCCAACTCCTGAATCTTAAGAGAAAACAAGGGAACCAAAGAATTCCATCACCACGATATATTGAGATGCACCTCCTTTTGTTTCTTTTGAGAGTTTTGGGATTGAAAATACCAAACCAGACCAACACCACCAAATATAAATTGTCTATCATATGAAAAGGCAAAAACAACATAAACAGTTTATAACACTTTACACCTGATCATGTGATTTAAGTCACCTCTTGACTCCTAAATACCATAAAAGTTCTCTTGAACACCATCAATCTAAGGGTTCTTGCATGTTTCAATAGGTGTGATGTTCAATTCTTTTAGAATCATGCTAAAGGGAAGTAAAGTCAATCCAAATCTAATGTAAAATTCATGAGAATGTCAGTTCAAGACAGACACATGCTGAGTCTTGAATGATAGTTTTGATTTCCTGTTTATTTTAGAAAGAAAGAGAGAGAGAGAGTATGGGTAGGAATCACACTTATTGAGCTGGTAATGCTAAAACAAGAACAACCAAAGAAGTAACAGACCTTGACAGTACATAAATGGATATATGCATTGAGAGGGCAAGTGAAATGAGTTCTTAGGAACCAAGACAGGTACACAATAAACATATATCAAAATGAGAACAAAGTACTGCTTTTCTATTGAATCTTTCTCTCATTCATTTCGAGAGTTCAAGAAAAAGTTATTTTGTATAATCATAAAATAACCCAATTAACTATGCCTTGCTCAATTGTTTCAAAGTGTTCTCAGATCATAACACTTCCCCACCTATCAACTGTTTGGCCAAACTCAATCTATAAGCAAATGGTCCCACACTGTCTTTTGCTAATCAAGAGCTTCAAAAGACATGCAAAGAGAGATAAGCAGACAGCTGAAAAGAAAGTTTAAACAGGCAAGTGATATAAGCTAATATTATCTATTATCTAAAGATAAAGAAAATACAGCTGTTTCCAATAACTATACAGAGGAACATATGAGTTTATTAAGGAGCATAGCGTCTGAACATGAGGCATTGGAAGCTAAAGAGAGAAGAAACCAATTCTAGAATGAGTTTAGTTCCAGCACTTGTATTCTTCACTCACCACCTTTACAAGAATTTCTCTATGCTAGTGGCCAATGTAGTTTTGGGAACTGCACCAATAATTGCATCTTTCTTCTCTCCATTCTTGAAGATCATAACAGTGGGGATGCTTCTAATCCCATATTGGGTTGCAATTGCAGGACTCTCATCAGTATTAAGTTTGTAGCACTTAAGCTTTCCAACATATTCCCCTGCAAGAGCATCGATTATTGGGTGAATCATTCGGCAAGGACCACACCATGGAGCCCAGAATTCAACCAGAACAGGGGATTCAGAGTCAAGAACAAGCGACTGCCATGTCTTCTCAGTAACAGGAAGCACTGCAATTCCAAAACAAGAAAAGCATTTAATTTATTTTAATCAATTTTACGTTTCAACTTTCATTGCATCTTTGTATCTTAACATCCATAAAGACATTCTAGATTAACATGCATGGAAAAAATGAGAATAAGGATGATAAGCTAATAGTTTTATACATGAAATATAAAATTAATTTTCAGATCACTGCTCGGTTTTACAGTGAACCCTATTAGAGTAGGATTGAGGCTGTGTTCAGAGTATAATTAAGCCAATGCTGCACTATGCATCTAACAAGTTTTCATTATTCCAGAGCCCACAACTCCATCCTTTGGAAAAACTAAACCACTACACTTTCTAGTAAATAAAATTCAGTAGCCTTCATTCAACTATTCACTTCTGTTACTGAAGATAGGGTATCAGTTTATTATCATTTCCCCTTATTGTTTGCTAAGTAACTTCCACTTAACTTTTGTTTAGTTACTCTTTGCCACCATAGAGTGGCTTCTCAGTTTTTCGTTCTCTTGTAACCTATAACCCATCTAGAAGACTAGCGATTCACACTGATAAACCCATTCTACCACTAACTATGCTTGAATAAACCAACTATCTCAGCTTATATGCAATCTTTTGTACCTGCTTATAGTGTCTACTGTAATGTCACTTATTAGGGATCATTCAAAACATCCAAATAAGGCAATTTGGTTTGGATATAGTTGTCATTAGCACTAACTTATGGCTCTAAACAAAACCTAGATCATGAAGAAACCGCTTAATTACAAAAGATAAAATGCTATCAGTACTCACACTTTCCCTACTAATTACAATTAAACAGTTGTAATTTAATTAATTACCTTCAACAGCAGTGTCCTGGGCCTCGCACACGATTCTTCCACCACGAGCAAGTCTAGAACGATTCAGAGACTGAGTAACAGATCCAAAGGAGGAGCGAGTCGTAGAGGAACTGAAACTAACCTTGAGACCTCTAGCCTCCGGTAATATCACCGGCGGTCTGCGATTGACAAAGGAAGAAATCGGAAGTATAGGTTTGGGCAAAGCAGAAGAGCGAGGAATAGTGAGAGATTCGAGTACGGTAGCCATGGAAACAAACAGAAGATTGGTAGCTCTCTGTTGAATTTTGTAGGGAAGCGAAAAATAGAGATCAGATCGAGAGAGGTAGAGAGTGAGTTTGTTTGGCAATTAGCTAAAAGAAACGGATATTGGAAGATGAGAAAAGCTGTCCTGGATTTTCCTATGTGCTTTCTTCTTACTGGTGAGCTTATTAATCACACATTACCACTCTGCCACATCATCATCTGATTTTTTTTTTTTTTTCACTCTACACAATACTCCCAAATAATATTAAATTTTTTTTATATAAAATATAATAGATAAATATATGAATTTCATTTAAAGTTTTATAATAAAAAATTTTATACTGTAATGTTTATTAATTTGTTATATATAATCAAATATAATATTGGATATATAAATATAATATAATATTAAATATATCAATCAGGTTTAATCGAATTATCTTCTCATATATAATAAAAGTTATAATATTCGAATTTTAAAGTTTTTACGGCTAACTTTCATCAAAATAATTTTTAATTAAAAAAATTGAAATTTTGTTGCTATGTATTTTTAGATGCATAAATTTATTTGAAATAACTTTAATTAAAATAAAAATAAAAATTATTATTTTAAAATATAGAGTTTATTAGACCTTACACATAAATTTTTTTTCATATTTTTATTTAATTATTTTTTTTGAAACATTTACTTAATTATTTTGAAATTTAAATTATTAAAAAATATATAATTTATTTTCAAAACAAATTTCGATTACTTTCCAACAAAATGTTCTTTTCAGTTCATCATCACAATATTTGATGCTAGAGATGCAATTGAGGGCTTTTCAGTATGCTCCACGCACTTGCAGCCCACATTATGGCTAGACGGAGCCCTTTATGATAATCAGCTCTAAAAAATTGGGCTACAAAGTAAGCTGAATAATATAACCTGATCTTTTATAGGTAAATTATTATACTAATTTTAAAATTTATCATAATTAATATTTAATTTTTATTATGTTAAGATTAATAATTTAATTTTTGAAATTTATTGATAGTCCAACATTTTAACATTTTAATTTATATAATATTTTTATATTTAAGTTTCTATTTATTATTAATAAAATCCCCGAAATATTATATAATGCTTTAACTTTTTATAATAATCTAATTAACTTATTTAATAGTCTAATACTTTAAGAATAATTTTTATTTATAAAAATATAACTTTCTTTGCACTTTTCTTTTACAGACGAAGTTTAATGGACCGATATAATATCGTGGGTTAAATAATGGAGGTAATCCCTCTTTTTTAATAAGGGATTTTTACACAAATAATCCAAAAACTAAAAAAATAATAATTTTTTTAGCCTCTAATTTTTTATTTTATAAAAATAGCATAAACTTCCCTCTTTATTTATAAATTTAGCTTTTTTTCTTCTCTTTACTTATCAAAGTCATATTTTTTTCTCTTCACCTATAATTTATTGGTTCCACTTCCTTTTAAAATTAAAAATTAATTTAATCATATTAAATTTTATTTATGAAAATTCAAAATGAATTAACTA
>CATKHJ011293462.1:0-10482 GCA_949750685.1 Vernicia montana
ATATATATATATATATATATATATATATATATATATATATATATATATATATATATATTTATTTATTTTTTTTATTTTTGCTGCCAAATTTTAAATAAAAAAAAAAAAAAAAAACCTTGTCATTGAAGAAAAAAAATTGAAAAACCAAGCAAGCACGAGCCAATCCATTTCGGTTCGGCAATCGTATACGCAAGTCATGCGCTCACACATTGAAAGTGAGATTCGAATCGTGGATTTGGATCTCAAAATGACCACTTAGGATTAACCATGATTAAAAATGTTAAAAATATCTTATCAATTGATTTATTAGTAAAAGTATGATAATTAAAGTTAAAACAATTTATAAGATATTATAAACATTAAACTTGTATTATATTTTATAAAGCTGACAATGTCAATTTTTGTCTAATTAGACGGCCACATTAGCGGGAGATCTCCGGATTCTAGTGGGAACACATATGTATTCCTATCTTTGTACCAAATGACCGGCAACACAGAATTCTTTTACAGAGTGAAAGCATTTGCCAGTTTTTTACTTGATAAAGCACACAAACTTATATCAGCAGGAGAGATGCATGGAGGTGATAGCTCCTACTCACTTTTTGAAGGACTTGGAGGTATGGCTTATCTTTTTCTACATATGATTGACTCCTCCAAAGCTAGATTCCCTGCTTATGAACTTTGAAACTCCATATATGAATTTGTGATATACTTCAGTCAGGGTTGAATGTTAATATTACTGTTGCTGCAGTTGAGTTGCATACAATAATGTATTTTTCATGTTATGTTTTTGGTGTAAGATATGCTCATGCGCTGCTTACACTTAGGCCCAGATGTTCTGCTTTGTCTATGATCCATGTGTTTTAAAGAGCATTATCTTTAATAGAAAAGCTAATGTCTCTCTACCTTTCATGTTTCTCATCTCACTAATCATGCATAACAATTAAACATGTAAATTCACCTACTACTACTACAAAAACTTATGTGAAAAGTTTGGATTGATTGTTGAGTTTTTATTCTTTTATTAATTGCGTTTTATCTCGATTTAACTGAACTTGTGCTCACCTTCTTAATAGATCCCACTATAAAAGGATAATTAAAGATGAGCACATATAGATTAAAAAGAAAGGGAAATTCTTATTTCTTGCATTAAAGCTCACTTCATTAGCATAGAGCACAACGGATGTTTTATTTTCTTAAATTATAGGATTAGAAGTGGTAATTAGTAGGGCGTCCTTTTTAGGTAGTATGCGCGTTTAGGAATTTGACAAGGAGCTCATTCACCTTCTCTGGGAGTTATCTTGAATGAAATGTTTCTCATATTCAATGAAGATGATTTCCAAATTGGGCACAAACTCCGTCACTTTTCCACTTTGTATTCCACGGTATTTCACAACATAGTCCTTCTTGCCGATGATCAACAGCGATGGAGCTGTTATTTTTGATAATTTCGTAACCACAATCAACATTTGAACTCCCGCAAAAAGTACTAAAGAGCAAAAATCAAATTCTATAGGGAACTAAATATTCATAGGGGTAATATAATTACAGTGTATTTGTTGACTTTTGGCTTGTTGGCTTATTTAGCCAAATCCCACATCGAAAATGTGGGTGGGAGAGGGGAGTCCTTTAGGTTATAAAAAGGACTCTCCTCCTTTAGTTTTATTCATCCCAAAACAACTAAGCTCATTTGTATTCAAAGGCTTTTGTTGTTCTCTCTCTTTCTTCTCTTTATAATATTTCTTTGCTATATTGAAATATTATTTTGGTAGTGTTCGAGAACGTAGGTATAATTGACCGAACCTTGTTAAAATTATGGTGTTCTTTATTGTCTATTTAATAGTGTTCTTTATTGGCTATTGTCGGGTATAGTTGTAGTGAATTATTGTGCAATTAAATTACTTGTCTTGGTAAAATTCTGGTTAAGGAAAGACTTGGTACTTAAGTGTGTCCTGTGTGACCCACCTCTCTTTCCTGGGAATTTACCTTGCGGTGATTTGTTAGTATAATCGTTCTCACTCTATTCACCTGTGCAATAGTTTCAAGGTGAATTTGTTATTATTGGTAGAAGAAAAAACACAAATTCCACAACAACTAGTATCAAAGCTCTTAGTTTATCTTAGTATGCTCTGTGATTGCAGTTTGGACTGATCTTCCACATCATAAAAGATTTTCTTGGGCTAATTGGCATTCCACATTGACAGCTATTAAATAGAATTTGAAGTTGAAATGGCATCCACATCAAAAGCTTCATCATCGTCAATTTTGATAAGAACTACTGTGACAAATGTTAGATTTGCAGTTGAGATTTTTTATGGCACCAGACATTTCGGCATGTGGCAAAGTGAGGTTCTAGATGCTCTATTTCAGCAAGGTCTAGACATTGCTATTAAAGAAAAGAAACCATATGATGTTGAGGATAAAGAATGGAAGACCATCAATCGTGTGGCATGTGGTACAATTTGCTCATGTCTTTCCAGAGAGCAGAGGTATGCATTCTCCAAGGAAACTTTTGCAAGTAAATTGTGGAAGGTATTGGAGGAGAAATATTTGAAGAAAAGAGTCAAAATAAGTTGCATATGAATAAAAGACTGTTTCGCTTTACTTATGTTCCAGGTACCACAATGAATGAGCACATCACCAATTTTAATTAGCTAGTAGCTGATTTAGTGAATTTGGATGTGGCTTTTGAAAATGAAGATTTGGCATTGATGTTGTTGGGATCCCTTCCTAAGGAGTTTGAGTTTCTTGAAACTACTCTACTTCACGGGGAAGGCTGAAGTGTCTCTTAGTAAAGTTACTGCTGTCCTGTATAATTATGAACTCAAAAAATGAGACAAGAAAGAAAGTATTAGTGGTGCAGCAGAAGCAATGGTAGTAAGAGGACGCTCTCAAAATCAGAATAAAAGGAAGGAGAGGGAGATTGAAGTCCAGACCAAAGAAAGATGAATGTGCCTTTTGCTGGAAAAAAAGGCACTGGAAGAAGGACTGTCCTAAGCTGAAAGATAAAGGCAAGCCTAATAAAGGGAAAACTGCCTCAGATTCGAATGTAGCTGAGTACAATGATGAAGACTCAGACCTTTCACTTACTGTTATGACATCCACAAGCTCTTCTGGCGTATGAAAATTTGATTCTAGATGTAGCCATCACATGTGTCCCCATCGGGATTAGTTTTTTTATTTTAAAGAACTAGAAGGTGGAGTTGTTTACACGGCTAATGACAACCCGTGTACAACAAATGGTATTGGTTCCATTCGGCTAAGAAATTATGATGGATCAATCAGGGTGCTGAAAAATGTTCGTTATGTGCCGAGTTTGACGAAGAATCTCATTTCTGTAGGAGTCCTAGATTCAAAGGGCTTTGTTGTAACTGCAACAAATAGAGTAATGAAAGTCATCTCTGGTGCACTTGTGGTGATGAAAGGAATTCGAAAGGGCAATAACTTGTATTACTACCAAGGTAATGCAGTTATTAGAACAGTAGCAGCAGCAACTTCTAGTGATGATCGGGAGTTAGAAGCAACCAGGTTATGACATATGCGGTTAGGGCATACTGAAGAAAAATCCTTGAAACTTCTAATAGATCAAGGATTGTTGAAATGAGCACAGGCTTGCAAAATAGATTTTTTTGAGCATTGCATTAAAGGGAAGCAGACAAGGGTGAAATTTGGTATAGCAATCCATGATACTGAGGGTATTTTAGATTATGTTCACTTAGATGTGTGGGAACCTTCCAAGACAACTTCACTGGGAGGAAAACACTATTATGTTACCTTTGTTGATGATTTTTTCCGGAGGGTGTGGGTGTACACTATGAAGACTAAGGATGAAGTGTTGGCAGTTTTCACCAAGTGGAAAAAGGTGGTGGAGACTCAGACTAATAAAAAAATCAAATATCTCAGCACTGACAATGGTGGAGAGTATAGAAGTAATCCATTTCTGAAAGTCTGCGAAGCTGAAGGTATAGTTCGACACTTCACAGTCAGGAATACACCATAAAAAAATGGGGTGGCAGAACACATGAATCGAACATTGCTGGAGAAAGTTCGGTGTATGCTGTCCAAAACTGGGTTGGGCAGACAATTTTGAGCTAAGGCGGTGACATATATGAGACATCTTATTAATCGACTACAATCAACTGCTATTAGAGGCAAGACGCCTTTGGAGATGTGGTCTGGAAAACTTGCTACAGATTATGATTCCTTACTTGTGTTTGGTTCCACTACATACTACCACGTTAAGGAATCGAAGTTAGATCTAAAAGATAAAAAAGCACTCTTTATAGGGATTACATCTAGAGTGAAAGGGTATCGGCTTTGGTGTCCAGATATGAAAAAGATAATTTTTAACAGGGATGTTACCTTCGATGAGTCTACCATGTTGGAGAAGGTAACTATTCAACAGTCAGATGGTACTCCGCAACAGGTGGAGAGTATTCCAAAACAGGTAGAGTTTGAAAGAAGAATTGACCCAGCAGAGAAAGATGTATCTGGTGGGGATACTCCTTTGGTAGACGAGGAGTCAGATAAAGAAGACACTCCTACAGTAGGTGAGGAGTTTGAAGAAGAAGAGGTTCCAACCCAAGAACCTACACAACAACACTTACAGATTGCAATGAGGAAGCCACAATGAAAAATTCAAAAGCCTGCTCACTTTGTTGATATGGTGGCTTATGCATCACCAATTGAAGATGATGGAATTCCAACCACTTTTCGTGAAGCAGTTCAGAGTTCTGAAAAAGAAAAGTGCGGGAATGCCATGAATGAAGAAATTCAATCCCTTGGAAAGAATCAGACATGGGAGCTAGCTAGTCTACTAAAGGAAAAGAAGACAATTGGATGCAAATGGGTATTCGCTAAGAAAGATGGATTTCCTGAAAAAAATAATGTTCGTTACAAGGCAATGTTGGTGGCTAAAGGCTACGCTCAGATGGAGGGAATTGATTATAATGAAGTATTTTCTCCAGTTGTAAAACATTCCTCCATTAGAATTTTGTTGGCCTTGGTAGCACAATTGGATTTGGAACTAGTCCAATTAGATGTAAAAACTGCATTTTTACATGGAAACTTGGAAGTGGAAATCTATATGACTCAGCTAGAAGGGTTCAAGGTTGCTGAAAATGAAAAATTAGTGTGTAAACTTCGAAAATCTTTGTACAGATTGAAAAGCAATCTCCAAGGCAGTGGTACAAAAGATTTGACAAGTTTATGTTTGGGAAAAAGTATACAAGAAGCAAATACGATCATTAATTATGTGTATTTGCGCAAGTTACATGATGGATCCTACATTTATCTTCTCCTTTATGTTAATGATATACTGATAGCTTCAAAGAATCATGGAGAGATTGAGAAATTGAAGGCTCAGTTAAATAAGGAGTTTGAAATGAAGGATTTGGGTGAAGCCAAAAAGATTCTTAGGATGGAGATAAACAGGGGTAGGAAATTGGGGAGAATTTGTTTGACTCAGAAGCAATATCTAAGAAAGGTACTAAAACGTTTTGGCATGAATGAGAAGTCAAAACCTCTTAGTATGCCTCTAGCTCCTCATTTCAAGCTAAGTGGATCTCTGTCACCGAAGAATAATGTTGAACAGGAATATATGTCAAAGGTCCCGTATGCAGGTGTTGTTGTTAGCTTCATGTATAATATGGTGTGTACAAGGCTCGACATTTCACAAGTAGTTGGGGTAGTGAGCAGGTATATGCATGATCCTGGAAATGAACATTGGCAAGCTGTGAAATGGATTCTACGGTATATTTTGAACACCGTGGATATTGGTTTGGTATTTTAGCAAGACAAGCAAGATGGTTAGTGCGTAGTTGGGTATTGTGACTCTGACTATGCTGGTGATTTGTACAAGCGTCGATCAACTACTAGTTATACGTTTACTCTTGCAAAGACACCAGTCAATTGGAAGTCCACCTTACAGTTAACAGTTGCTTTGTCTACTACAGAGGCAGAGTATATGGCAATTACAGAGGTTGTAAAGGAGGCAATTTGCTTCAAGGGTTGCTTAGTGAACTGGGAATTGAATAGAAGTGCATCAAAGTGCACTGTGATAGTCAAAGTGCTATTCATTTAGCAAAGCACCAAGTTTATCATGCAAGGACGAAGCACATCGACGTCAGGTATCACTTTGTACAAGAGATTCTGTAAGAAGGTCAAGTACTAATTCAGAAGATCAGGACTACTGAGAATCTTGCTGATATGTTGACAAAAGTTGTGACTGCAGTCAAGTTTCAACATTGTTTGAACTTGATCAATATTGTTAAAATTTGATATTTGGGATTTGCAGACACTACTGAAGATTGGATTTGTGAGAGTTTGAAGAATGTCTGGCTGGGATTTGGAATTCGCTAAAGGTGGAGATTTGTTGACTTTTGGCTTGTTGGCTTATTTAGCCAAATCCCACATCGAAAATGTGGGTGGGAGAGGGGAGTCCTTTAGGTTATAAAAAGGACTCTCCTCCTTTAGTTTTTTTCATCCCAAAACAACTAAGCTCATTTGTATTCTAAGGTTTTTGTTGTTCTCTCTCTTTCTTCTCTTTGTAATATTTCTTTACTATATTGAAATATTATTTTGGTAGTGTTCGAAGATGTAGGCATAATTGGCCGAACCTCGTTAAAATTTTAGTGTTCTTTATTGTCTATTTAAAAGCTATTGTCGGGTATAGTTGTAGTGAATTATTGTGCTATTAAATTACTTGCCTTGGTAAAATTCTGGCTAAGGAAAGGCTTGGTACTTAAGTGTGTCTCACCTCTCTTTCCTAGGAATATATATCTTGTGATGATTTGTTAGTACAATCGTTCTCACTCTATTCACCTGTGCAATAGTTTCAAGGTGAATTTGTTATTATTGGTGGAAGAAAAAACTTGAATTCCACAACAGTTATATGCTTGTAGTTTTAGGAATCAATCTAGATTCTAATGTAGGGAGTTAGGCTACCCGTAATGGAAAATGTAATCCAGACTTTTCATACAAAGATGCAAAAACTGCAAGATCATCTTCTGAGAACGAGGAAGGTAGAGTAGAAGGATCAACCAATTAAATCCTTGATATCTCAGTTATTGTCTTTAGCTGTTTGTGGTTCAATCCCACAGATGAGAATGTGCATGTTCTTTATCCTGTCTTAGCATCTAGCCTTCCAAAGTTGGCTTCAACTCTCCCTGGCTCCTATAATCAGATAGAATGTATTAATTGATTGTCGTAAAATGCTAGTTACTCTTTGAACTTTAGGTGAAATTCATGAGAAATTGATGATAGAAAATGCGTTTACCTGCCACCTAGACAAACAGAGACCTTTGGGCATAATATCATATCGGATGCTATCAGCACCTGGTAGCATGAAAGGAACACCTATTGTTATTATAGCAACCACCTTACCTGTGTGGAGGATGCCTATTAGATATGCTAGAACAGGCAAGATGTAGCATGAAGAACAAGTAATGAGTCTTCAGTATCAAACTAGCAATCATGTAGAAGTTTAGGATCTGACTCCCTATTGACGGACACTAATCTTTAGGATACTAAGAGTGTCAAATAAAGCAATAATATCATTAACAAGGTCATTATGTGTTTGATTAAGTTTGCAAGTTTTTCAATTTAGTATTATGGTATTTAAACTCGGCTAGTTCGTAGTTGAAATGAAAGCAATTATTTGGCATTGAACTCTTAACTAGAGATTGTATTATGGGAAAAACAATGTGCAAAACATCAAAAGCAGTCCCTCAAGTGGAAATTTTTACGTGCACCAATTTTTTGTGAAATATACTCATATAAATGGGTTTCACAATAAAAGTGTGATCCATTCATATGAATAGGGTGTTAGAATTTAAAGGAGGAAAGAATAGTCACAAAACACACACAAACACATAAAGAAAACACAGCAAAATAGAGTAAGAAACAAGCAGAGAAAAACAACGATTTAACTCTAAAAATAACACATTTCTTCTTCATTTTCAATAGCACAAATTACACTAAGTTTTCCTCCCTTTCTCTCACTAACTTTCTCTTTAATTTTCTCTCTTTCTTCATCTTTTTACAATAGAATAATATCCCTTTTATAGGGGAAGAGTAACCTTACATTCATCAACTTACACTACCTAATACAAGACATAACTTTTCCTAATTTTAAGGACATCCATACATTTGTAACTAAACATTTGAATATAACAAAATATTACCACAAAATCAAGAAAATCTCAGCAACTCCAATACTCCTCCTTTTTGAGATTTTGCTGGACATCAACCCATTAAACATCTTGATTTCTTCAACATCTTCACTTCAAATTCAATTTCAATTTTTTTTTTCCTTCTCGTGACCTCTCACCAACAAAGCTCCTCCTTAACAATGATGCTCCTCCATAACAACCAAATCCTTCTTCAAACAATTTTCTGTTCATTCTTATTGCTACCTCACAATGAACAACAAGAACACAACACACATCAACTAGCTCTTAGCCTTGCAACAACAAATTTCAGCAGTTTAAGGACATGCTTTAGATCCCTTCAGATATTTTTTTCAGTTTTAAGAAATGCCCGGGTCCCTTCAATAAATATTCAACAGTTTATGGACTTGCACAGGTCCCTTCTCAAATTTTCAGTTTATGGACATGAAAAGGTGCCTTATAATAGCAGTTTATGGACTTGCTTTGGTCCCTTCCAAGTTGTTTCAGTTTAAAGACATACAGTTCTTCAACAAATTTCAGTTTTTGGAAACAACCAATAATCAATATATTTCTCACCATTGAAAATGGTAGACTTTGCAGAAAAACAAACACTGACCAAAAACATTAAAACTTTGATATTTTCACTCAAAAACACTCTTTTTTTTAATTCACCACAAACCTTCTAAGACCATTAATACTCTGATACCATGTTAGAATTTAAGGAGGAAAGAACAGTCACAAACACACACAAACACATAAAGAAAACATAGCAAAATAGAGTAAGAAACAAAAAAAGAAAAACAAAGATTTAACTCCAAAAATAACACATTTTTTCTTCCATTTCTTCTTCATTTTCAACAACACAAATTACACTAAGTTTTCCTCCCTTTCTTTCACTAACTTTCTCTTTAATTCTCTCTCTTTCTTCATCTTTTTACAGCAGAGCAGTATCCCTTTTATAGGGGAGGAATAACCTTACATTCATCAACTTACACTACCTAATAGGCTAATACAAGATACAATTTTTCCTAACTTTAAGGACATCTATGTACATTTGTGACTAAACATTTGAATATAACAAAATATCACCATAAAATCAAGAAAATCTCAGCAACTCCAATATAGGAGTGTGCAGAAATTAAATTAAACTAAGGAACTGAGTCAAAAATTTTAGTTCTGATTTCAATTTTAAAAGACTTAAAAACTTTATATTTCGGTTAGGTTTTGGGAAAGAAAAACCAAGTTAAATGAACCGAACCAAAATTATGTATTTATATTAAAATAAAAATTTTTACTAAATTATATATTCTAAAATTAATATTTTTTAGTGAACTTAATTAAATTTAAATATATTGAAAAATAGAATATTAGTGTATTAAAAATAAAAATAAAAATAAAATAATAAATAATAAGAAAAAATTGATGAATCAAATTAAAAATTTTTCAATTCAGCTTGGTTTGGTTCAAGTCTGAGATTGGATTTGATTTAGAATTTTTATAAATTTTCATTTTTCGAAACCGAACGACCGAATGAAAAGCCCCTATATATGTGAATGTGGACGTCAAAAACAAAGTCTAGGCAAAGACACAATCTTTGATACATACATCCAGCTTGAACTTGAAGGCATTACAGAGTGCATATGGAAGGCCTTTTCTATCATGGCTTTAACTCAAATACACCTTGCATTTTCAATAGAAAATGCCTTTCTGTCAAATATATACCTTTCAAAATTCTCATTGTGCCATGCGTTCCACTTTTATACTATAATTTCAATTTGTACATATATATAACCTACCATTATAAAGATTTTTCTCAACAGTTTTGTTGAACTTCAGGATTTGATTCTTGGAGTAATTTGAAGTTCCTTCTTGAAAACAAGTCTGATTTCTTATATTTCACTTTCATTTATTGCAAAGTTTTATGATACAGAGTTTAAGAACATGTTGTTCTCACACTCAGTTTTCAGGGATTCCTCATCAACTTACTGTTATCTGATCTCTAACTGCTTATTTCAAGAAACATACATTTGAGAAAGATGATTAATGAACATGCCAAATTAACACCATCAATATAGAAAATTTAACCATATCACAATTCTAATACAACATGTCAACAATTCAGTGACTTGGTTTATTGCAGTATGTCCTCAAATTTATTCTTTTTTTTTTTTTCCATCAAGAAAATTAACTCACATCAAATTGTAGTTCTTGGAGCTTTGTCATTCAATTCCATTACCTTCTCACAAACTGGTGTTTGACCTTTCTGTGTATTCAGCTACAAGTTTTGCAAATGAGGATGACTTGTTTGCTAATA
>CATKHJ011293599.1:0-22353 GCA_949750685.1 Vernicia montana
TATATATATATATATATATATATATATATATATATATATATATATATATATATATATATATATAGTTAATTAATTATATTTTCTTACTTATTAATACTTTAATTATCCCTAAATTAGTTATAATATATTTTTTTCAAATAATTTTTATTAAATAAAATTTCATTTTGAAATAATTAGATTTTAAAATTTTCATTTTTCATGTAATTAAAAAAATAATTAATTAATTAATTTAAAACATAGTTTATATTAACTAGTTTTAGGTCATATTTTGTGCGTTTTTTATATTTTATTTAGTTTATATTTTTTAAAAAATATTTTAACATACGATAAAAATAATTTTAAAATATTTTTTAATATATGACATAATTCACACTTTTATGCACATATATTTCATTTTTAGCAATTTTTTTTTTTTGTTGATGCCTTTCATTTTTAGCATTTGATATTCAAATTTTTTAATGTACAAAAGTGTGAATTATATCATATTTTAAAATATATTTTTTTATCATAATTGGAATGATAAACCACTTGAATATCAACAGTTATCATTTTTTTTTTCTAGAAATTTAAAAAAAAAAAAAATTAGACATCACGTATGACCCCTCTCTCTCTCTCTCTCCAATTACTTCTTCTCCCTTATTTTCTCTGTAAAAATAATAGGAGGCCAATGACTTCAAGATCTTTTTAGCCTCTCTTGATATATAATCTTCTTTGTTCACTATCAGATTTTCCACAGCACCCATCACAAAACATACACACTAAAATTGAAAAAATTACTCTAAGAAAAAACTGATCTAAAACAAAGAAGAGCCAAACAAGCAAATCAATAAGACCATTCAAATTCGTTTTCTTTTTTAAGAGGTCGATATAAACTGTAGAGAAAAACAGAATTGAGAACCGTCGAGAGAGGGCGAGACTGAAAGTGAAGATATGGATGTCGTTTCGTCGCCAGAGATTTTCTTTTTAATGTTTTGTTTGCCGAACGGTTAGAAAAATTTGCAAGAAAGAGAGTAGAAGCGGAAGTGTTATGTTTGAAGACAGATGTTGATATTCAAGTGATTTGCCATTTCAATTAGGAATCCTAGTTGCATCCACATAAAATTATTCCAAAACTAGGTGGACGTTGCTTAGTAGCCCAATCAAAGCTTAACAGTGAGCATAAGCCTACTCTACTGAATGGTCCAAGTTGCTGCGTGGCGATAGATGATTGGATAGAAATGAGATGCTATGGCATGTGCTTGATTGTTTCATCGTGAAGGCGTAGAAGACACCAGAAAAAGGCAGTTGATAATCCAACGGTACAAATTTGGCGTGAGTCCGTTGCTGTTAGTGTTTTTTTTTTTTTAGTATGGGTGATGGTGCTCGAACCTAGATGTATTACATAGTGGAGATATACTTAGTTATGTGAACAATAGAGGAGCGAAATCGTTGGGAAAAAATAATTCCAGAAATTTTAAAAAACAATTTGTGGAGTTTACAAAGCAAAATAAAATACCTACCAGTCTTTCTGGAATGAGTAGAATGGATACAATATTTGAGTTAGAGTGTGATTTATTTCAAAAATTCGACTTAAACTCGATTAAATTTTAATTTTAATGTTTGAACTTCACTTGGATAAATACTCAAATTATTATTAGAAATAAATAAAATATTTTTATATATTAAACTAAAATTTGAATGAGTTTTAATTTAACTCGGATTAATAATTTTTTATTTAAATATTATACATAATATAAAATATATTTAAAATTATATAAAATTTTAATTATTGATTAAACTCACTAACCATATTCTTTTTACTTGAACTACTAGAATTTTGAGCTCAAATTTAAATCAATTTTTAATTAACTTGACTTATTTATTTATATTTATAATATTAAGTTCTATATATTTTTGATATAGAGAGAGTGACTATCTCATATTTGAATGAAAATTAATGAATTGTGTGGGTTAAGTAACATTAATTAGTTGAAATTTTTTTTTGGTAATCAATAATTAACGTCGATATCGAAAGTTTAGAATAAATGGTTAACTGATTTTTAAAGCCAAGTAATGGTGCAGAGAGCAAGTCAATTCAAACCATGCAACTGCTCTTGGTAAAAGCAAAATTTCCCACAAAATAAATTTCCATTGACAATGACAATATATAAAGTCAATAACCCCACGGTCCTGCACAAAAGATCTAGCTCCATTGATCTGGGATGTGGTGGAATTGGAAATAAGGAATTGAATTCTTTAATTTTGAAGGGCACATTTCAGGTCTAGTGTTGACCTTGCTTTTACCATAGCCCGTGGCAAAACCTTTTTAACTCAAAACAAGTATCATGTGAGTGTTCACGTGTGTTCTTATAGACCCAGCTTTGGTCATACCATTAAAGCAAAGGGGGACAATATTGCTACCCATAAAATAGTGATATGCATGATGTGAGATATGGGTCGCAAAGCAACTAAAGCATTGTACTATTTTTAGATTTTTACAAGTCCAAATTAGCTTATTGTGCTTTATTTAAAACTTTAATTTTTGAACTAATAATAACTTACCTTATCTCCTTATCAAAAAATTGAATTTTTAATCTAATTAATGAAATATAAAATAAATATTTCATCATATACTAAGAGCCAGTTTGACATTATTTTTTTCCAACTGCTTATGATTTTTTATTTTTTATAAGTATTTTTAGATATCCGACTTTTGAAAAAAGTAGGATAAATTATAATTTCTTAAAAAACTAGTGGAAAAAAAATAAAAACAATAAAAATAAAAAAAAAATTTCAAAATTTTAAAAATAGATACTCCACAGCAATGTCAATTTAATACTAAATTATTGATCCATTAGTGATGATAATTGATGAAATTTGGATGAACCAATTTTGGAATGATTGAACTCTCGACAATTAGTATACAGTATTTGATAAAATTAATTTTAAAATTACGTTTCAAAATTCAATAATTAAATGTTAAAAATTAAAACTAAAAAGCTGAAAGCTGAAATTTTTAATAATTAGTTTCACCCTTTAATTACGAGTCATTAACAGCTGACTGGTAGATTTTTACGAGTAATTATAACTGTTGAAACAAGAGGCCTAGTGTAGTTTTATCATAACAAATGGAACCTGGTTTTAATGGAATTCAGCAAGGCACACGTGTACGGTAGATAATTTTTCTTTCCCATATGGGGATTGGACCCCTTCTTTTTGTCTTGCATATGCATATTAGAGAATATTAATCTATGCCAAAGAATAAGATTATATTTTATATAACTCACCTTTTTTTTTTTTTTTTCTCATTTCAGTAGATTGATTAGAATCCATTTCCAAGAAAAGGAAGAACCACTATGAAGAAATTTCGAAGATCATTGTAGTAGTGGATATAGAATATGTGAAACTCTATACAAATTAACTAAGAGTTGTTTCTAATACTTTTCAACAAAGTATAATTTTAAAATGTAAAAGATCAAGATTATAAATTTTAAGAAACAATGAAAGCTAGAAAGAATTTTTGCATATAATTCTTCACACGTTGGTTTGAAAAAATTGTAAGAAATCTAATCAATGTGCACTGATATCCAAATCCAATTGTATTAATACATATGTAACACATGGCATGGTAGAGATTAATTGTCATATATAATTGAGAAATTCTTAATTGGATTCGTTTTATCAGCTCATTTATAGACTAATCTAATAAAAATAAGGTATATCAATTAATGATGTCACATTAACGATTAATTGATATGTTTTATTGTTATTGAGTTAGTCTATGGATAAGGTGGTTTATAATTATAATTATCCTCTGTAACAGAGTCCTCTGTTTCAAAAGTTTTGATTACTGTTAGCATAGGATTTATTATTAGCTATGTAAGGAGAACTTTAGCAATTTTTTTATTCTCCTAGTCAGGACTCCACCTCAACGATTTTGTGCCTTTTTCTCTCTTGCTTGCTTTACTGAAAAATTGTATCTTTGTGCTATTGAAGAATCTTCTTGACATATTTTTGTAGGATTTTCATTTAGTTTTTCTATCAGTATCAATAAAACATTGAAATATCTATGATGTTTATGGCCATTCAGTTGGTTCAATCTTGAAAGAAGAAAAATACCAAATCTTCTCGGTGAATCACATAAATAAAGTGAGTGGGACTAGAAAGGGTTGGTGACTTGGTGTGTTGTGGGGGACCTCCTTCAATTCCAAAATCTAAGTGCTTGTAGTTCTCAACCTGTCCAAATCATTCATCTAGTGTTTGCAGCAGGGTTCAAGCTATCTTTCCATCTTGCCATGTGCATATCACTTAATATCTATGAAGTATCAACACTTTGGTTTTAAATGTATATTTATGTCAGATGCGTACTTTCGTGACACTATCACATGCTCGATACACATATCAGTATCGTGTCCCATGCCTCATAAGTTAGAGGATCTTTGGCCATGATAACAATTTTCAATCTCTCTCTCTCAACAATGAACATAAAATCAACTAAATTTATGTTACTATAAAACATTTAATTTTGGCCAAAATTTAATGTATATTAATAAATAATAATAGAAAAAAAGTTCCTTTTTGCCTCCATCAAACTGATTACAAATAAAAGAAACTTGTCATTTTTCATTGATGTATCAGGGCATAAGTGGTGGTTGGAAATGTATGGTTTTGCTGATAATGTTCAATAATATGCAAGTTTGGTTCTCAGCACGTAATTTTTGCCATGTGTAACTGACAAGGGAGAAGGATTTATCTGGATATTTATAAACAATGAGAAAGAAATGTAGTGAAGATGCTATGTGGTTTAAATAGCTACTATCTTTTATTTGTCTAATACTTTAATCTTGCCACAAGGCTTGCTTCAAGTTTCTGGCAGAGTAATAAATACTATCACAGAAGAAAAAGAGCAAAAAGGCAAGGAATGTAATACCTTTCTTTATCTAAGATAAAAGCAGAAGAATCAAATAGCAGTACAAACAACAAAAATTATTAAGAATCTTGCTTTCAAACTTTCTGCATGCATATGGTGGAATACAATAGGAAGTTCAAAAGTTGGAGACCTCAAAGTTCATTCCCATCCAACATTATTCTCTCCTTTTCCTTTAATTTGTCTGTTAATTTAAAATTTTCTTGCAGAAAACTCTAAATGGTTATAATTATTAGACCATATGGATTAGCAAAAACATGACACCACCAATTTTGATCTTAAACAATTGAATTAAAGTTGTTGCATTATTTGTTTTTTTTTATAGTAAATCTTGATTCTTGCCTTCAAATGTGGTAGACAAGAAATTAAAATGGTGAAATGTTCAAATTCTGTATTATATTGAACAATTAAAGAGAAAGAAAAAGAAAGAAAGCATATATAGCTAATAAATTACTTCATTAATTAACAAAAGGGAACTTATTACACACTAGCTAATTAATAATGGTGAAAAGCTAACTAAGAAACACTTAAAACACAAATTAAACAGCTACACAAACTAGTAAATTACTAGTACAAAGCACACTATTTAGCTAGACTACTAAATCAAGCCAATTTTTTTTTTTTTTTTTTTTTACTTTTTATTACTTGATAGTGAATTAACAGTAATATAAAAATTTAAGATAAAGCTTGATATGGCTTGAGCATTTGAACAAGATTGCCACTTAGGTGAAGAGACATAATTTCATTGGTAGATCCCATGAGCTTTCCACCAATGAAAACAGCTGGTACAGGAGCAGTACACCCCATCCTCATAAGAGCTCTTTCCATTTCCCTGCCTTCAGGGTCTTGGTCAATCTCATAAACCAGAGGGTCAACCCCAATTCCTTGAAATAATATTTTGACTGCATAACACATACAACATGAGCTCTTGCTGAATATCACTACTCCTTTCTCTGAAGCCAGTCCCATCACCTTTTCCATTTTCACAAATTTTCTTTTCTTGATTAGGAAATAATAATTGTCTCCTTAATTTCACAATTTTTTTTCCCTTGAATAGTTTTTTCAGAACCACAAGACCATCAGATCGAATTCTGCTCAAATTCGATCCAATGGTATTGTAAAGATGGAAAGGAAGTGAAAGGCAAGTAATGGGATGGCAAGAGAGGAGAAAAAAAGGGAAAAAGGAAAAGAAAAAAAAAGGAATTTTAAAGCTCAAGGTTGTTTTGAACTTATGCCCTAATGGTAGACTATTTATAGGGACAATAAACGGAGTATTGGGAGTCTCTCTTTGTTTGAACAAGAACATTCAAAAGTATAGTAACTTTATTAGCTAAGTTTTGTCTACACCGGATGTATACACAATCTAATGAAATAAGAATATATGGAATAAAAAAAATATCGGTGTCTTTTCACTAGATAAAAAATAAACAAATGATTTATATTGGTTAAAATATCTTACTACTTATTCGTTTGGTGTATAAGATAAACATATACATTTGAATATCTAAGTAATAATAAAGTTGGAAAATTCTTGTCTACATCAAGTGTATAGGTTTTTCTCATACACCAAACCAATGAGTAATAGATATTTTAGCTAATTTAACTCTTTTATCTATTTTTTACTCAGTAAAAGACACCGATACCTTTTTTTATTTTATGTATTCTTATTTCATTTAATTGATGTATGCACCCAGTGTAAGTAAGATTTAGCCATTAATCATTACAAACTTAAATATTTCATAATTAGCGAATACTATTTTTAGGAATTACTTGTTATGAATTTGTTTCAACTTATAACTTAAAATATCCAGTTTGTTATATTTAACACAAGTTGATCATCAAAAGTTTCTTTTATGGATAGTGACTACTGTGCTTCCATAGGCTGAACAACTTGCAAACAGTAATTTTATTCAAATTATAATTAATTTATTAATCATATTGACTCTTTATAATTAATAACCATTCGATATTAATTATGACTATATCAATTAAACCAATGTTTTCTATGACAATGTATACAACATAAAGTATAAAATATTTTCTCAATTAGAAGGGTATATATAAATTATATAAATAGCATAGGTAGTCAATTTTTAGCAGATTCTGAAAATCACCAATTCTTTGAATCTTTATAATGAAAGATAGGGAGAATGAGATGGCTTTGGCTTTCGGTGGCTATGATTCTTCCTTTGTGTTGCGCCCACCAACTTGTGCAGGATTATTATTCTTTTTTCTAGCTTTAACACACAAGCATATATGATTTTATGTGAGAGTGAGGCTGTATTCTATATTAGCAGTACTGCTGCACACACTACAACCACTGCTCTCTCTCACATGTGTGGACGATCGAACAACGAAAATCCCCACACGTGCATATTAAAAGATCATATGCAAATTCTTGCATTGCTGATTAAGAACAAGATCAAGAAGTCTTCAGAATATTGTAAATTTAATAATCATCATCTTGGGGGTATGTCCTATATATATATTTTCTTTATTTATTATGTGCATGTATATATAATTTAATTAATGTGTATTATGTCTTTGTGTACGTGTCGTGTTCTTATTAGCTTATGCATATGCAAAAGGCACAGGGAAAAGTTTTTGGCTTTTTGGATATGGAAGAATACATACACGAAGCATAAAAAGTTCCAGCATCATCTTTTTGTTCTTTCCCTTAATTAATTATATATGCAAATCTCTTAATTAGTACTATTAAAAATGCTTATTAGATTTCTACCCAAAAAAAAATGCTTATTAGATGCTTTTAATAAAGCACCAACAAACCATAAAATAATCTTTGTTTAAAACTCTAAAAATTAATTAAGAAGAAAAGAAAAAGGTACGAATTCTATCCCCACAACCATTCATATGATGATGAGTTGATATTATGCTAATTAACTGTTGCAATTTTCACATCATGATTTATAATATATAGTATATCACTTTATTAGGAACTGGATAAAATTTCTGTTGGAATATATATATATATATATATTTTAACTACTTGTTACCAAGTGAAGCATTGTGGGAAAACAAAAACTTTATCCTATACACTTTGGGTTAGTTTAGCAATTTGGTCTGCTAGATATTCTTGAGGAAAAATTAATTCACCCTGGATTCTGCTTGATCATCATGAATCAAAGATATAATTAAGATTTGAGTATATAATTTAAGTTAATGCATGTCTAATCTTTAGAAATTCTGTAGACAAGATTAGTTAGGAGCCGCAGCAATAAATTAAGAATATATATACTATTTATCATAAGAACATAATAAGACTATTTTGATATATATATATATATATATATATGGAGAGAGAGAGACAGAGAGAATTACATTTTTGCACACAATGTAGTCAGGGAACCACAAAAAAAAGCAAAGCCCTTAATACAACATTGCTCTCAACATAGTATTAGAGCTCTCTATATATATATATTATATATTATTACTACAAAGTACATAATAAAACTTAAGTAGTACGTAGTATTAATTATATATAGTTGTTATATTATTAATTACTAGAACCAGATAGCCTTAGCGTCTATAAGCATTTGCTTCAAAGATCCATCCAAATGAAGGGATAAGACATCTTTAGCAGAGCCAACATATTTGCCACCAATGAACACTGCTGGAACAGAAGGATTGCACCCTAAGCCTCTTAAAGCCCACTCCATTTCTCTACCATTGACGTCGCGGTCAAGCTCATGAATTGCAGGGCTTGCACCAAGTTCATAAAAAAGTGTCTTGATGCTATGGCACATACAACATGAACTCTTGGTGAATATCACTGCAGCCCTTGTTGATGCCAAGTCTCTCACTCTATCCATTATTCAATTTCTCAAAAGTTATAAAACTTTTGTACGCTTTAAATTCACTAACAAATGAAACAATTAACTTCTGTTTCTATACAATAAAAGAAAAGAAGAAGGAAGAAAGAAAGAAAGCTGGCTAAGATATAAAACTACTAGGCAAGTAAAGGAAAAGCTTTGTGTGTGTTGAAGTTGATGAGCTAGGATAGACTTTGAGATTCATTAGGCCTTATTTATAAGAGGTGGTGAGGGTGGTGGGGATTGCATTGTTTATTAATCCTTTAAGGAAATTAAAAAAAAATGGATAGATAAAAATTTTTTAAAAAAAGGAAGAAGTTCCTTTAGATATTTGTTTGGATAAGAAAAATGCCATTCATGATTTGTATGATAGTGACTCTTTGTGCTATGAACAAGTTGCATTATTATATATAAAACATAATGATCATTCAATTTCAAATCTCCCTATATTTGCAATTTCCGTACAATTTAATTAATTAATGATCTACCAGTATTTGGAATAAGAACAATTACTTGATTAAGTATTAATTAATTAATTATAATAAGGAGAAGATGCATATATGTTTATAATTAACTTTCGGCCTCGGTTGGTAGCATCTATATAGGAAGATTAAATAAAGATAATGATTTCTTAATTTGGGATGCAATAGATGGACGAGAATATATATAATTCACACTTTTTCTTTATATCAAAACGATTATCTTCCCAACATGAAGAATTTTAAGTAATATTATTATATATGTAAATGGAATGTCAAAGGCCTGGAATTAGGTTTCAATCTATTATTTGGTCTCTAGACTGTTCTATTCATTTGCCTGCTTATAACACCTTCATCTTGAAAATTTCAGGGTTTTTTTTTTAATTATTTTTTTTTTTACTTATAACCAATTAAACTATAGGACTAATAAGAATATGTAGATACATATATATGACTTTATTATAGTCCTACAGTTTGATGAATATTTTGCATGTCGTATGTGGTCAACTGTCATTGTAGCATCTGTTAGTTGATGTACACGATAGAGTTTATCCAATCTTTTCCCTTTTTTTTTCTTGGTATTAATTGGTCCCCGTTGTCATACTCATGGCACACAAAATTCATCAAAATGGATAATTTTTCTAGTAAACCTCAAACAAATAACCTTAATTAAGATATTAATTAATGTCTGTATATATATCAATACAATTTTTATTTATTTAAATCTTAAATTCAATGTTATTAGAGCTAATAATATTTATCTAGCTTGAGATACCTAAAAATTATCTAGCTAGAGATATGCAAGATGTTAAACAGAAAAATTCATCAATAACTAAAAGGACAGTCCAAAAATCTGAGGAACATTCATTGTCTAGTTATTGCGTTATATATAAAGAGACGTGTGTTATGAAAGTCAAGAAAATAGCGGAATATAAATTATATATTCTTTTTTTTTTTTCTGTTCTGAATTCTGATATCATTCATATACAGGAAATTGTTAAAATCTAGATTATATTCTGACATTTTCTTGTCAAGTTGAAAGGTAATAACTTCGTTATGATCTCTGTGGATAATAATGTGTCAGTATGACCTTAGAAGAAGGCAAAGGCCAATGCTAGAAAGAAAATTGGAGGAATAAAAGGCACAAGATTATGAATCGAATCATAATATTGTGTGATGATAAGTGATGTTCTTGCTTGTTCTGCCTCATCTTAAAAAAATTTAGGAAAGAATCATAATATTTCTGTCAAAGTCTAGAGAATATGCAGTATTCCTTGTTCTGCATGCACATGTCGGCCAACTTCGGTAGAGATAGTGATGACACGTAAAAAATTTGTATCCCTTTTGCATGCTGAACGTGTACATACACTATTTGACAATTGCAACTACTTTGCAATGTTCATCCACTTGCATTTCTCAAAACTTTTTTAATATATTTAAATATTAATTTAAAATTAATAAATAAATTTATTAAAATTTTTATTTTATTATATTTGATTTAAATTATACTCGTGTATTTCAAGTATTTTATTAAATTTATTAAAAATAAAATTTAAGTTCAAGTTAAGCTCAAATAAAATATTATTTATTGATTCAATTATAGGGTGCTTGTGTATTGTGGGTTTGGAGGATATATAGTTATTTTCATTGTGTACATCCAGATGCTGACATTCAGCTTTTGACGGGTGAAAAATCAACCGAGCTGGCATATAAACTCATTGGTCTGATGGAAATATGTGTGTAAAAATTAGCTCATAATATTATTTTTATCTTAAAATTAATATTTATTCAGTTACAAGCTACACATAATTAACGGCAATTTACTAAATTAATGCATTTGAAAAAAAAAAATTCAAATTTGAGTATTTTGTAAAGTAATTCTTAAATTATGGGATTTTTTAGTTGAAAAATAAAAAACACTAAAATTTTTGACGGAAATGGCTATCCACAAATTTTGTCTCTGTAAATTTTGACATAAACTTTAAAAACTAGTGTAAAGTATCAACAATTATAAATTTTGGCTGAATATGAAAAAATACCGGTAAAAAATGGCGAAATCTATGTAAAAAAAAAAAAAAGGCGAAATCTGTCCTAAGACACCAAAAAAAGTAGCGAAAATATGAAGCCTGCATGAATAGGATGGGTGCCTCTTTTTTTTCAAATTTTTTTCCCTTTCCACCATTTTTTTTGGTTATTTATGTATTAAATATTTTGACGGAAAGACAAAAAGTCAATAAATTTTTATCTCTATTTGAGAATTTTTTTTTTTTTTTTAAAACACCCTATCTTGGGAAATTATTTCTATTTTCCCTAAATTTAGAATTTTTTTTTTCAAATACATTAATTTGATAAATTGCCCCATAATTAAATGAATTGTAATTTATGCTAAATATATACATATATAAAGTGATATCATGAATTTACCAACATTTTTTTTTTTCTGGAATTTACCAACATTGATTAAGGAGTTCGTAAAATGAAAAAACATGTTTCACATTGTTTGAAATAGGAACTTACGCAAAAAGTTCAAATGTCTAGATATGATTTTTTTCTTTTTTCTTTTTTCTAGTTCGTTGTCAGTTTCTTTTAGGTCAATGGTAGACCATTCTCTCTTAATTTTCATTCTACTCGAATTTTGTTATTCTGAATAGATTTTATTCTTTTTTATATTGCTTTCATTTTTGGTGGATTTATTTTGTATTTTTGTTTCTTTATCCGTTCTATGGTGAATCTGTAGTCTTTTATCTACTTTATAGTGGATCTATCTTTTTTATTGATTCGTTATTTGGTTGATGATTCAATATGAATTATAAGTCTTATTATTGGTATCGAATCTACATTTGTTGGCATCCAAATTTTAAACTCAAAGAAAAACCATCAGAAGAGTTGAACAGTGGCTACCGAGTACAATCCAATCTTTTATACTGAGGTTGTTGTTATCATTATTTGTATTTATAATTTATTTTGATATATTTTTTAGAAATTACAATTCTGTAAGAGTTTGTGATTTACTTTCTTAATTAATGAATATTCATTTTTTTTATAAAAAAAAAAGGTACTTACACTTATTAATAGCATGTGGATGACACTACTAAATTTATACTTACAACTTATAAGTTATAAAATAGTTTATGTATGGATGGTCTATTTTTTACTGGATCAAGAAAATAAATTTAATATAATACATGAAAATTTATCCGTATTATCACTTTACTGCTAAATTAAAAATAAATAAATAAAAAATAAACTATATGTTGATAGTACTATCAAGATGAGTTTAGACTATAAATATTTATATATATATAATTATAAAAATATATATAATTAGACTATAAATAATTAAAATTGCCTTCCAAAATATTAAAAACTCTATTAAAAAAATTAAATGTGTTATAAAAGTTATTCCACCCTCTTAACAAAATGATTCTAGATTCATCCTTGGATACTATATGATAATATCATTAAAAAAATTTATTACTAAAATTTTACACATTAGATGTGTGAATACTACTTATTATAATTAATATCAAATTTTTGTCTTTTTATAATGTGTTGAGTTGTCTTTTATTGCAGTGGGAGCAGAGGAATTGGCAGTCGAGTATGGGATACTATAAGATAGTCAAGGTTATCAATCAAGATGTCTTCCTCTTTGACTTTTAGTATTAAGGTATCAATTATGCTAGCAGAATGTCTAAGTTTTCGGATATATTCAGGTTGGAAGTTGATAGATTCGAAAGCCGCCGTTGATGTGGGAATAGCACCAGACTATTATATCTTTGGCCATCATTTTCCCAAGGGACAACTAATTAAATTAGTGATGAAATTCTTTTCAATTTTGATTTCATCTGAGTTACAAAATTTAAATGAATTAGGTGATATAGCTATTTTGACTTTCGATTTTAAAGAAATTATAAATCTTTATATAATATTTTCTTATGTAATGATTGACTTATACAGTAAAACACAATACTCCTCATTTCATAATAATTATCTATTATATACATTACTGATTAATCATCCAGTGACAATATATTTATCTTATAATAATATAAGAAATCCGGAATTCAATCTTTAATAATTTCTCTAAACTATAAAATTTTCTAATATTAAATAAAATTTCAAAATAATTTTTGACAATTCTTAGAATAACTATTAGCATTGTATGTCTTAGAGCGTTGTATATTCTCAAGAGTTAAAAATATGAGTAACAAATCACTATGGTATAAATACTTTAAAATGTTTATGGTCATAAAATCATTGACTGAGAGTCATTATTTTTGGAAGACCACCACCTCTGTATTTTCCATAATCAATATGAGATATGATTATGGAAGTTGTGAGTCACCTACTAATTGATATGAGATGTCGAAACAAATACGTGGATATTCATTATATAGTCGAAAAATTGTGATGTTAGATAATGAATACATGGAGTTTTACTATTAATTAAGTCAATAATTCATCATCTAAGTCATAATTATACATATAATCCTTTAACTTGAAGCGACACGGTAATCTAATGCATAAATAGTTAGGATTTATTACTGCTTATATATTAGTCCTAACCATCCACGGGTATATGGCATGTGATGGGTCTAACTAATTATGTGTGGAGATAGGTGATTACCAAAATAAAATTCATTAACTTGAATAAACAATGAATAAATCATATATTATTTGGTTGTTCTTGATACACAAATCCTTGACCAAGATAATTAAGATTTACTAGAAAATGATTTCTAGTAAGAATCAAGTTTATCGAGAATTAAAACCATGATGAGGACATATGGTCGAGGTAAATTAGAGTTTGACTAAACCATGACCTTAACCGAGATCTGGGTTTCGTAATTGAGGGATTCTAATGCATAGTAATTATGATTAATGATCCATATAATGTTTAAATAATCAATTATATAAATATTCATTTTTAATTAGGTAATAGCGATATGCTATGGTAGGTGTCACTTACGATTTATGAGACTAAGCGTGAAATGTGTTGTAATATCTTGAATTTTAAATTATAAAAATTTATTAATATTTGAGTATTTTATTTTATTTTATTAAAATTAATTAATTAATTAATTTGTTTAATTAATTTTCAGAAATTATTATAATTATAATAATAATTATTATTATTATTATAATTATTATTATAATCAAAGTCTGTTGGGGATTGGGGAACGAGAGGGAGAGAGATAGGGAGTTGCTGTCGGGATTTCGCCGCCGTCCAGCCATCTTCCGTTGACATGCGTCGGACCATTGGACAGCCTAGTCACCGACGCTCCACCTGATACAAGCTCGTCGCCAAACGCCGCCAGACACATCGCTTGATCGAGACACCGGCAATGAGCTTTTCAAGCTCATTTCGACCAGCTTCGACCTCCGTTCACGGTGATTCCGGTACGGTTAAACTCCTCTCCTCCTAAGCTTCATTTTGGTACTTCATTTGCTAATTTTAGACTATCTTGAATTTGGCAAAAATTCGGTGAAAATCGAGACTACCACCACCATTTTCTGACTATCTCCAGCGAGTGAGGGAAAGTGACCTATATTTCCGAATTCCTTGCTTCGAAACGAGTCCGTTGATACCAATTTCGCCTCTATCTGCTACCGTAGTTATTTTCCAGCGACTCTCCGGTGAGTATCGCCCGATAGTCCAGAAATTATTTTCGATGTTTAAATTGACTTTTGGATTGAATATTTTTATATGATTGAGTTATTGATAAGTTCATATAATTAATTATGATTAATTAAAGTATTTTGGAATTGTTAAGAAATAATATTATTATTTTCGGTAATTAATTTCAGACTGTAATTCTGTGTTCTGAAATGGTGGATTTTCTGTTGTGAGTTGATTATGAGAGCTTAGAAGGGAGAATTTGAGATTTATTTAGGTTAAGTCTGTTGTCTGCGTTTCAGGGGGATTAGGTATATTCTTGGGGAAACTCTACCAGATTTTGGTAAATTTTTCCACTGTTTTAGAATATGTCTATCTTTTGATTCTTATAATTCTTATTTTGATAGTTCGTTAATACTTTATTTTCTAGATCGTCCAGGACCATCTTCTGCAACTCCAGATCTCAGTCAGTGATCGAGTTTTGATTTTCGCACCAAAGTTGTGAGTGATACTTTCTAATATATTTTCCTGATTCCCATGCATCTACATTTACTGTATGTATATATAATTATGCATTATGAATATCAATTGAGCATTTTGGCATATGTATGTAAATGTTTCATTAAATATGTGTTGCATATTAATTGTGGATGCTGGATGAGATTGGGATGACATAAGGACCACTTAGAATTGTGATTATGATATGATGACGATTGTGATTGATAAGCTATGACTAGTGTATGACGGTTGCGAGCTTGCTCATCGCTCAGCTTTATATGGCTTAGGCCAAGGACGGCTACAGCCTTATGTATTGGATTTTAAGAGGTAATACTTGGATAGAGAGAGCTAAGATAGGGGGATCGACTCCTCAGATTGAGATTTAGTGTAGTTCCTGTAAACTGATCCATATCCTTGTATGATTATGTGATTATTTGTATATATGGCACGTTGCATGAGCACTAATATTAGATTGATATTAGAACACCAGGTTTGTATATTGGTTAGTATCATTTACTAAGTTGAGATGCTCACCCTTGTCTCCCTATTTTTTTTAAGTTGCAGGATGAGCCTAATAGTTATAATTATTGTTGAGCTTTTCTACCATCTCCTTCGGCAGTGAAATTTATGTTAATAAGATGTTATGTATAATATTCCACAATTATAGTAGATCGAACTTATATATGTATTAATAATGCTGGTTGGTATCTGTTTGTCTGTATTTTGGTATGACGATATATTTTGCTAACAGGAACTGTGAAGTCTCGCCTGAACGCCCCTCCCCTCGCTCGGGAAATGTGATGCCTTAAGGAAAGGCTAAGCATTTTTAAAGTAGGTTAAGGTACAAGTTTTGATGCTCACGATTGGAAGCGGCTATCACCTCGAAAAATTGATTTTTGATTTTTAAAGAGATTCGAGAGTCGCCACCCTAATTTATTTTTAATGAAAAAATTAAAAAAAAAAAAAAACAATTTGACTCCAATTCATTAATTTTTGATTAATTTACCCAATGATAAAGTCACTAGTCCTCGAACCAAGTTGAGCTCGTGGACTAGGTTTTTTGTTTTAAATAATCTCGATTTGACTTTCAAGTTTAATTTGACTTTGAAAATGGATTTCATGGATGACGTATATTAATTGAAATTTAAAATTCATGGGCATGGTATAATTATAAGTGCATGGAAAAATAAAGAGCAAGTATTTAAACAATCACAAGTAAATGAGAGTATTTCCTCTAGCCATTATGGGTACTAAGAAATTCACAAGATCGTTCCTTTAATCCAAAATAATAACTAATAACATTAATTAAAATTTACATTTACAATGGATTGACATTTAAAAATAAAAGGGGAAGGGGATTGATTGGGATTTGGATTTGAGGCTTGGAATTAAATTTCAAGCATGCTTACGTACCCCACTGAATGGGGATCAAAACCCACGTAGTTCGTTCCACTGTGAGTTGGAAGGATTTAGGGATTGGTCAGATTGATTTGATTTGATTTGGGGTGATTTTGAGGTTAGTGAAATAAGATGATGTACCTTCTCTTTGGGGAAATTTTGAATGGATGGAGTGATTTTCATGACCGAAATACTGTTTTATTGGTTTTGGTTTTGAAAAATGAATTAATTTGGTGACTTGGTTGCTTAATTACCAAACTTTAATTAATTAAAATGATTAATTAATTAAAATAATTAATTAATCAAGTTGAGTGAAAACTAATTAATTAATTAAAATTAATTTTTAATTAATTGAGAGTGGGTGTAAACTAATTGAAAAATTAATTAATTAAAATTAATTTTTAATTAATTAACTAATTAAGAATGGGTAGAAACTAATTGAAAAATTAATTAATTAAAATTAATTTTTAATTAATTAACGAATTAAGATTACTCAAAATGAGTAAGAAGACTAATTAGAGAGAGAGAATGGAGCAAGTGGATATCAAATCAACAAATACTCAAAGGTGTTAAGAAAAATGAAGAATGGAGGGAGGTATTTGTAGGAAAATGAGGTGGGGGTAGTTTAGGAAGAGAAATGTTGAAAAGACCAAAAGGATAGGGTCAAAAGGGCTAAAAAAATAAGCCGAAGGAGGGGTAAAATGGGCATTTTTGCGAAACAAGAGTACAGTCCGCAAGACGCGCTCGCCGACGCGCTTCAGAAACACGCGCGTCCGCAAGGTGTCCTCACGGCGTCAGCCAGAACCTCTGGTGAATAAGCCAGAAGGCCTGACGGATCCTTTGGGGAGTCCGGCAGATCCGCCGCTGGAAGGCCTGGTGGAGCCGTTGGGGAGTCCGGCGGATCCACTAGGTTCTCCAACGGCCGGCTTTCAGAATCTGATTTGCAGGGTTTTTTTTTTCAGTTTTCGAGTCAGTTTTTTGAAACTTTCGGGTCATTTTCTGGTGTATTTTTAAGTTTGAAAAATTACCGGTCAGTATTGGTGGACTCGAAATTAATTATCGAACATTTTAACAGTCAATTTTGAGAAAAATCTGGTCAGTTTTGGAAAAGTGTTGTCTGGTACAGAAAGTCTGGTCATGATCCAAAAAGTGTCAGTTTGGATAGAAAAATATTCCGAACAGCTTTAGAGTTTTTAGAAATAATTTTAGAGGTGCAAAATTAAGGGTTCACAGTTGCCTCCTCATTAGAATTGTTTTATCTGTAAGGCGATTCTGTTGATAGTGAACTCGGGAAAAAGGGTGTTACAAGGAACCAAAGTGATGTATAGGTTAGTGCTTCGAGATGTTTAGGTGAGAGGGATGGTTGAAAAGGGATGGTCTAAGGATCCAAAGTGATGTCTAGGTTAGTGCTTGGACATATTTGGGTGAGAGGGATGGTTGAAAATGGATGGTTTAAGGAACCAAAGTGATGTCTAGATCAGTATTTGGATATGTTTTGGTGAGAGGGATGGTTGAAAATAGATGGTCTAAGGAACCAAAATGATGCATAGGTCAGTGCTTGGACATGTTTGGGACATGTTTGGGTGAGAGACATGGTCCAAGAGGGATAGTATAAGGAACCAAAGTGATGTCTATGTCAGTGCTTGGACATGTTCGGGTGATAGGGATGGTATAAAGAACTAAAGTGATGTCCAGGTCAGTACTTTGACATGTTTGGGTGAAAGCTATGGTCAAAAAGGAAGATGGCAAAAAGGAACCACATTAATATTTAAGCAATTGTTCCTAAACATTTATGGGTGGAGGATGTGACTGAGTTTGATAAATAGATGCGAAAAGAGGAACCAAAGGGATATCTAGGCTAGGGGCTAGATATTTTTGGGTGAAGGATGGATTTTGATAAGATATTTTTAGTGAAAGGGAGAGTCTCGACCTATGGCGAGTCAGCTTGAGAGATTTTGAAAAGATCCTGGTATGAGGGGAGCCTCGGCTTAGGACGAGTTGGCTCGAGAGATTCTGAAAAGATTATGGTATGAGAGGAGTCTTGGCTTAGGGCGAGTCGGCTCGATAGATTTTAATCGGGTGATAGTTTAACTGGATTTGATTGATAAGGGAAGACGCTCCCGATATCTTTGGGAGATTTTGCATCGTTGGTAACATAACTGCTTGTCTCTTGGGTGAAAGATGGTTACCACGATCAGAATCGGGTGAAAGATCATTACCATGGTCAGGGTCGGGTGAAGGAAAGTTGTTTTGCTTGGAAGTATAGTCGTGAAATGGCGTCGCGGTCAGCTTCGAGGAGGTACTGGTCAATTCTGAAAATATGTCGGTCAGCTTTGAGGAGGTACTGGTCATTTAGCTTGGCTTATGCATGATGGTGTATGATTGCAAATGATTTCATATGCATAGATGTTTGTGCATATATGATGCATGTTTGTGTATGCATGTTTCGGGATTCATGGACCTTTTGTTCGACTTCAATGTCATGGATGATCTGTGATGATGCATCTATCAGATGAATGTATGGATGCAAGAGGGTGGATTCACGAGTTTGCTCTGTATAAGATATGAATGCAATTTGCATGCGATGTCAACTCTTAAATGTGATCTAGGAACAAAGTGACTTGAAGGTTGCGAAATGATTCTTTGGTGGGTTCCCAAGGCTATCTTAGGAAGGTCTGACAAATCTGCGATATTCTTGAGTGATGACCATGACGGGTAATCTAGACCTCAAGTAAAAAGGTGTTTATGCAAACTTAATACCTTGAACCAATGATTGGTTGTCTGAAAGATGATTTTAGGAAGATGGGAAAAGGAACCGGCTTGATGTCTAGGCGAGTGTTTAGACATTTCTGGGTGAGGAGGATAGGAAAGGGAGCCTCAACCTATGGCGAGTCGGCTCGAGAGATTTGGAAAAGATTATGATAAAAGGAGAGCCTTAGCCTATGGCGAGCTAGCTCGAGAGATAAGATTTAATCGATCGGGTGAACCCTCTTGACTTGCTGATCGGGTGAAGAATCCTTTGGCTTGGCTGATCGGGTGGAGGATCCTTTGGCTTGGCTAATCGGGTGGAGGATCCTTTGTCTTGGCTGATTGGGTAAAGGATCCTTTGGCTTGGCTGATCGGGTGGAGGATCCTTTGGCTTGGTTGATCGGGTGAAGGATCTTTTGGCTTGGCTGATTGGGCGGAGGGTCCTTTGGCTTGGCTGATCAGGTGGAGGACCCTTTAGCTTGATGATTGGGCAGAGGATCCTTTAGTGAAGAGATTTGGTTGATTCTGATTTAAGGGGATTGACCTATCTATTAGGCAACCTAGGTCTTGGGCTTAGAAAATTGGACTCTCTTTGAATGGTGAGAGGGATATGCTTTGATTTTGGTCTACGGTGGGACCTTTCGGGTGGCTTGGTTTCATCAAAGAGCTGGAGCTTTGGAAATGAAAGGTAGGTTTTGCACAAATGGCTTGGGCGATGTGAATTCTGCGAGAGGTTTGGTCGATTCTGGTTCTGCCAGGTAGCTCGAGTTTTGTGGTTTTTGTTAGAATGATTTCTGGAAAGGAAAGAATGCATTATCTAGGCTAAGAAGGCTCTTAGGGATGGTGCTTTTAGGATTCAGTGGGATTGGCATAAAGGTCGGGTTGGACTTTTAGGAATGAAGGGGAGCCAAATGGTTTTGGGTCTTTTGGTGACTTGAGCACTTTGATAGGAAAACACGACTTAGAGATCATGCCCCTGAAAAGGGATGACAGACTGACCGAAGGTGACTCGAAAGAATGTGAATGACTTTTGATGGTTGTGCCCCTAATGAGAGACAAGGGAAACTTTACTTTGGATGATTTGACTCTGAAAACTTTCTTCATCTTTTGTGATTTTTCAATGAAAGAAAGGACATAAAGGAAGACGACTTTAAGGAGGGCAAAGTTGTTTGACTGCTTTGGGAAGAAAACGAATAATTGAAGGAGGTTGAGCTATTTAGATGGACCTGATAGACTCGAACTTTAGACATACCTGATCGAGATGAAAACAGACTACCCATGAATATGAAAAATTGATTTTAACATGACTCAAAATAGAATTTGAATGACACATTTTTTCTTTTTAGCTCTAACTTCTGCCCGAGTCGCCTTTTCAGGTTTTCAACTCGACGAGCTTGCTCTAATTTCTGCCTAAGCCGCCCTTTCAGATTTTCAGCTTAGTGAGCATTTTTTTTTTTGGGAAAAGAACCAAGTGAGTGATGCATTTAGGCACAGAGAAAATGAGAATGAGATGCTTTGTCATTTGAACAAAAAAGTCTTTTACTATGATTTGGACTATACCCGAGTCGGGCTGCCTACGCATCCCTTACATCATTTTTCTGTCATTTTCTTTCAGGGAGAATCAAGTCTACGTAGTTCTAATTACAAATGCATTTGAAAATAGAGAAACTAAATGCAGACATTACTTTCAGACAAAATATCTCTTTAGTTGGTCCAGATTGCAAGGATTGGAGAACTGGTTTCCATCCACATCCATGAGGATGGTGCCTACGCCAGATAGGATCTTCTTGAGTACATAAAGCCCAGCCCAGTTTGGTATGAACTTTCCTTTTGGGTGAGCAAGGAGCTCGGATGACTTTTCAGGATAAGATTCCCTTCTTGCAAATCTCTGTCTTTCACCTTTTGTTGAAGTGTCTGGCTAGCTTCTGTTGATAATCTTGAATTTTGTAAATTGCATCCATTCTCTTCTTATTGATGGCATTCAACTGATCATGATAGCCTTTAGTCCACTCTACTTCGCGTAGCTGGCTTTCTCTCATCACCCTAGTAGAGCGGATTTGCATTTCAAAATGGAGGACAGTCTCCATTCCGTGGGCCGAGGCATATGGGGTTGCCCCCGTAGGAGTACGGACGGTGGTTCTGTGCCCCTATAAGGCGGCAGGTAGATGCTTATGTCAGTCTCTGTGCTTCACAATGGTCTTTTGCAGAATGGTTTTGATTGTCTTATTGGCAGCCTCAACTACCCCATTAGTCTGTGGCCAGTAGGGAGAGGAGCGGTGATGCTGGATTCCTTTTTGGAGCAGTAGGATTACTTCTTTATGAAAGTAAGAGCCATTATCAGTGATTATCTCGAAGGGGTTTCCGAACCGATAAAGGATATTGGTTCGGATGAAATGGGCCACCTTCTTAGAGTTCAAGTTCTAATATGGAGATGTTTCAATCCATTTTTTGAAGTAGTCTGCAGCTACCAGAATGTATTCATGACCACTGGAGGACTTCGGGGAGATTCTTTTTATGAAATCTATGCCCCAAGTGGCAAAAGGCCATGGTGTCACTATGAGATTTAGTAGCATAAGAGGCCGATATGTTACCTCGGCATTCTTCAGACCAAAAGACATGACTCGATAATAGTAGATGTCCCATTCTGTTATGAAAGATGTCTTTTCCTTGTCGGAAGGGTATACTTGGACTTGAATTGTAGCCCGCGTAGAGGTCGGTCAAGGAGACCATTGATGCACCTGCCATACGGTCTACTAATAAGTCAATGTGAGGCAAAGGAAAGTCATCTTTCGGGCGAGCCTTATTTAGATCCCTGCAATCAACACATACGTGGACTTTTCTGTCTTTCTTAGGGACAAGCACTATGTTGGCTAACCA
>CATKHJ011293821.1:0-34125 GCA_949750685.1 Vernicia montana
ATTTAATTTCTTTATTGCTTTCAATTCTTTTATTGCTTTATTTTACTTTGATTCATACATTATTGTTCATTTATTTATAATTGTTCATGAAATTTATTTTAAGTCATTGTGTATTAAATTTGCCAAACCAATTAAAATGAATCGAAAACCTAGTCCCCGAATCCTCTTTGGTAATCGAGACTAGTGCACTTTTTTCCATTGGATAAATAATTGGAGTCAAATGGGTTTTTCCTTAACTTTTCCCAAAATAAAATAAAATTAAGGTGGCGAATCTGAAATTCATTTTCAAAATCAACTAATCTGAACCCGAGGGTTCCATCGTGAGACTGAATCTAAATGAGCATTTTGATCCCCTCTAGCGGATCGGACCGGTTCTCGGGTGAGGCCTCACAGGGCGCTGCCCCCGGACCCCTGCAAGGGGTGCTATCCCCTTGATCCCTGCCCGCTAACCGGCTAGCGGAACCACCGTACTAGCTCTGCGTAGCATATAAAATTCAGCATGTGTCAAGCTGCAGTAGCATTATTAGGGTGCAAAATTGAGGGTTCACATATGTATGATGGATTGTAGCTATTATAAGTGGCCAAGAAAGTGATGAGGAGCATGATGTAGATAATCGACCTTGTTACATGAGGTGAAGAAAGGAAATTGTGTATAAAAGCTTTGGATTAGAGGTGAGTAGATAATATACATTATGCCATCATTATAGATTTGTTTTCCATGTTATATTTCATTACAAGATTTCATGAAATTGAGATTTCAAGTTCCATACTTTTACAATTATATGTTCCATGAATTTCAAGAATAAGTTTTCAAGTTTCAAGAATTTCAAGAATAAAATTTTAAGTTTATGTTTTCATGATTTCTATGTTATTATTTATATATCTATAAGCTTTACATGTTTTATGAATTTAAAGTAAAAGATTTCAAGTTTCATGAACTTCAAGAATAAATTTTCAAAGTTCATGATTACATGATTTCCATGTTATTAGTTAAAAAATTTATAAGTTTCATATGTTAAAACTTTATAAGTTTGATATTTCAAGTTTCATGACTTTAATATTCAATATATTCAAATTCCACGTTTTCATGATTTTCAAGTTCAAGATGTTCATATTTCATGTTTTCAAGATTTACAAGTTTAAGATATTCAAATTCCATGTTTTCATGATTTTCATGTCCAAGATAATCAAGTTTCATATTTCCAAAATTTTCATGTCTAAGGTTCTCAAGTTCCATGATTTCATAATATTCATGTTCAAAATATTCAACTTTTATGATATATGATTTCTAAGTTCAAAATATTCAAGTTTCATGATTTGCATGAATTTACAAGTTAATTATAGTATCACGTTTCCATGTTCATTAATTTACAAGATTGTAGAATTTATTTATTTTATTATTTACAAGTTGAATGAACTATTAAGTTTCATGTTATGAGTTTGCAAGAATATAAGTATTACTTGTTATTTATTTATTTTTATGAAATGAGAATGTGAACAATGAATAGAAATCCTCCACTGATGGGAATTCCATCAAACTATGTGTACATAGTAACTCACTTGATAGGACTAAATTTGTTAAGATTCCACCTAGGGGGGCCAAGTGCCCTAGGGCGCATGAACCTAATCAGTCTTGCGTTCATGATACAAGTACAAACTTAAGTTATCAAGTTTACAAGTTCTCATGTTACAAGTTGATTTCTATTTCATTTGTGAACTATGGCACATTATAGAAATGTTGTTTGAAATGCAAGTTTGGTAATGTTGTTTAATAAACAAGTTTATTTTACGTTATTTAATTTACAAGTTATTATGTTATTACGTTATCAAGCTTACAAGTTTAAAAATGTAAATTTGTTTTCAAGTTTAAAAATGCTATTGACATTCAATATTATTAGAAGCTAATTGACATGCAAGTTTTTTGGTTTAGAAAAAAAATACTATTTCATGATTGCATTTTTTTTTTCGCGTACATATTGTATATTATTTATTCACTGAGCTTTCCCTAAAGCTCACCCCCTTCTACTCACCAGTGTTTGCAGGAAATTATAAGAAGCAGTGAATTTCCTTTGAGTTGAGGAATTCAAGAATTAAGATAGCAGTAGAGCTCCATGAGTGTCAAAGAAGTATATAGTGTTGGCTTGTATAAGTATATTAATTTAAATTGTATTGACAATGTAATTAGCGAAAGTGATAAGTATGAAATTATGTTTATTTATGAATCAAGACATTAAATTACTTATGAGTATGAGTTGATTGTGATATTGAGCATGGAAGTTTGGGGAAATTAATTGAATGAAGTGAGGTTATGATTGTATTGGGAGTGTATATTTTATGCTGGTTGAGATCTTAGGTATATTGTGTAATGGATAAGGTATAGTTACAGCTGTTATGTTGGCTGTCATATTTGCATGCGATAGTTATTACTAATGGGTTCTATAGGTGATTGGTGCCTTTACGGACCATTATGACTCAGAAGTTGGGTCGTGATAAGAACTATGTGGACCTGATTCTTCCTAAGAAAGAAAAAAAAAAAACAGAAGCAATGTAAGGGATACATAGGCAGCCCAACCCAGGTGTGGTCTAAATCCTAGTAAAAATATCATTTGTCTTGTAAGGCATCAAACGCTCGTGTTCTCCGTGCCAAAAGTCTTGCATCAATTGCATCCCCACTTGATTCCTTTGCCTAAAAAAAGAAAAGAAGAAGAAGAAGAAGAATAAGAAGAAGAAAGAAAAAGAGAAAATGGCTCACTAAGCTGAAAACCCAAAAGGGCGGCTTAGGCAGAAATAAGAGCAAACTCGTTGAGTTGAAAACCTGAAAAAGCGACTCCGGCAGAAGTTAGAAATAAAAAAAAAATTAAAAAAAAAGAAAGAAAAAAAGCAGATGTGCCATTCAAATTGGATTCTATTCTAAGTCATGTCAAAATCCATATGTTTGAGTCTATCGGGTCGGTCTAAATAATTTATCCTCTTTCGTATGTTACATGAGTAGTCGAACAATTCTATCCTCCTCAGAGTCATCTTCCTTTATGCCACCCATTTTCTTTCTTTATTCATCAAAGGGTGAAGAAAGTTTTTAAGTCAAATATCGAGTCATCACAAATAAAATTTGCCTTTACTTATCATTAGGGGCATGTCCTTTGAAGACATTCACATTCTTTCAAGTAACCTTCAATTAGTCCATCATCCCTTATCAGGGGTATGATTTCTAAGTCGTGTCTTCCTATCAAAGTGCTTGAGTCACCAAAAGACTCAAACCAGATGGCTCTCCCTCATTCCTAAAAGTCCATCCCGACCTCTATGCCAATCCAACTGAACCCAAAAAGCATCATCCCTAAGAGTTTTCCTGTCCCAGATAATGCATTCTTTCTTTTCCATGAATCATTGTAACCAAACCACAAAGCTAAAGCCCTTAGTGGAACCATAATCGATTAAACCTTTTGCAAAATATCCATCGCCCAAGCCATCTTCGAATCGTTCAAGCAACCAAAACATCCATTAAGACTAAAGCCCTTTTTCAAAGTCTCGTCAAGAGCAAAACCTAAATATTTTTACCTTGTTTCAAAGAAACCATTGGGCCATACGAAGTGAACCACAAATCCCTATCATCCATAGTAACCTATAAATCCCCTCATAGCCACAAGCTCCCAAAATCGAACCAAAAAAAAATAAACCATTAACACCCCATTACCAAAACCAATCCTTCCTCTAAAGTCTTGGGAAGCCTAAACAAACAAGTTCCCTTTTAAACCTGAAATAAGCTACCTACCCGCTAAATCCATTACAAACCAACCCAGCTGTCCCGTTGCCATGCCAAGCCCTAACCCAAGACCTAGATCGCTAACAGATAGTCAAACCCCTTAAATCAGAATCAACCAAATCTCTTCACCAAGGTTCTTCCACCCGATTCAACCAAGTCAAAAGGGTCCTCTACTCGATCTATTAAATCTCACCTCTTGAGCCGACTCGCCATAGGTCAAGGCTCTATTCTTTTTAAAAACTTCTTAAGCTGAATCGCCATAGGTCGAGGCTCTCTTCATACCAAAATCTTTTCAAAAACTTCTCAAGTCATTTGCCGTAGGTTGAGGCTCTCTTTATACCAAAATCTTTTCAAAAACTTCTCGAGCCATTCGCCGTAGGTCGAGGCTCTACTCATACCAAAATCTTTTCAAAAACTTCTCGAGTAAACTTGCCATAGGTTGAGGCTCTCCTTGTACCAAAATATTTTCAAAACCTCTCGAGCCGATTTGCCATAGGTCGAGGCTTTCCTCATACCAAAATCTTTTCAAAGCCTCTCTAGCCGACTCACCATAGGTGGAGACTTTCCTCTTTTCAAAATTTCTCGAGCCGACTTGCCATAGGTCGAGGCTCTCCTCTTACTAAAATCTTTTCAAAACCTCTCAAACCGACTCGCTATAGGTCGAGGCTCTCTTTTCCATCCTCCTTTATCTTGAAATCACCCACACCAATCACTTAAAAGTCTATAGCCACTAACCTAGACATCTCTCTGGTTCTTTTTTTTGCTTTCATTTATCAGTCAGTTTCCACCTATAAATGCCTAGAGACGATCACCTAGACATCTCTGTGGTCTATTCTCCCTTTTATTTATCAAAGTTAGTCATATTCTCCACCTATAAATGTTTAGGAACAATTGTTTAAACATTCTTGTGGTTTCTTTTGCCATCTTTCTTCTTCGACCATGTCTCTCACCTAAACAAGTCTAAGCACTGACTTGGATATCACTTTTGGTTCCTTAGCCCATCTCTTCTCCTGGATTCACTATCATCAGAATTGCCTTACAGACAAGACAATTCTAATCAAGAGGCAATTGTGAACTCTCAATTTTGCACTCTCATAATGCGACTGCAACTTGACACTTGTTAAGATTAGTGCGCTACGTAGAACCAGTATAGTGATCCCACTAATTGGTTAGCAGGCAGGGGTCAAGGGGGCAGCGTCTTCGAAGAAAAAATGAGCTTTCAGGCATAATACTACAAGGATACTTAATTTTTTGACACTAACCGACATCACTCTGAAATTGACCAGAATTTTTGAACTATACAACGTTTTCCAGAAATCGAACAACTCTTCTCTAAAGCTGATTGACAAACTACCCGATAATTAATTTTGAATCCACCGACATTGATCGATAATTTTTCATAATCCAAAAAGCCCTAAAAGTCTTGAAAACTGACCTAGAAAGCTGAAAACGCAGAAAACTGAGCCGCTCAACGTGTCAAGGTAATAATTAGCTGGGAAAGCCAGTTTAGGCGCCAACCATATGGGCGGATCCATAAGCAGTGGTCGCCAGACAGGCTGGCTGTGCCATATGTCGTCAGTCTCTCAGTGCGTCAGTATTGTCGCTCCAGAAGTTGGGCAATCGACTGGCGTGTCTACCTGCCAGCCTCACCGGCAGCCGATTCCCCCTCTGTTGCCCCGAAATTCCATATTTACCCCCACCAGCTTAATTTTCAGCCAGAAAAAAGCCCATCCTTTTGGTCTTTTCATATTTTCAATACCCAAAATGTCCCTTCCAACCATTTGCCTATAAATAGGCCTCCCTTCCTTCATTCCAAGACACCCTAAAACATATGTTGATTAGGCTATCCACTTACTCTTTCTCTTTATCTCTAATTAATCTCCTATACTCTCTTTCAGTAGTCCTAATTCTTAGTTAATCTCTCTTTGATTTTGTTGCCCAATGTGCACCAAGAAGGGGGGTTGAATTGGTGGGTAATTAAAAAATTGAATAAACAAAGAGTAAGGGAAGAAGATAGAACACAAGAATTTATAGTGGTTCGGGTATAACAAACCCTCTTCGTCCACTCCCCAATCACTAATTGAGTGTCTTCACTATCTATGGAGTTTTACCAAGTTCACTCCCAACTTAGTGTTTTGGCTCACACCAAACCTTACAAGTGTTTTGAATAGGCTCACACTCAAAACCTCACAAGTGTTTTTGATAAGGCTCACACTCAAACCTAATAAGAGTTTTACTAAGGCTCACTCCCCAACCTAATGAGTGTTTAATAGCTAACACCCAACTCTTTGAGCAATGAATGCTCTTACAACAAACTCAAAGTGTGTTGAATGAAAATTTAAAGCTTGAGAAATAAAATTGTCAGAGTTTAGTTGTTAGAGAAGTGACGCCCTCGTTGTGCGTGCTACTGTAAGTGCACAGGTTGTTCAAGTAATAAAGTGATAAAAGAGTATCATTCCACTGGGGAGATTTGCAAGTACTAGCTCAAATGTTGACTATTGTTTAACGAACCAATATTTTAGAATTAATTGAATTAAAGACAAACCAAAGTAAGAAAAACTAAATAAAAGCACTGGGAAGAGTAATAGAAGATTATAAATTATCAATGGCAAAAGCCTATCTAGATGTTGAATCCCCCTAATTCTTTCTTGTAACTCATGAACAAAACATTAACCAACCCAAACCAAGAGTAGAATTGGACTCCCATGAAATAAGATTAAAACCTCTCTCAAGTGATCTAACCCATTTTCCCAAAGTAAATTGAAAGGAATCTTTTCTCAAATAAGATCAAATAGGCAAAACATTAAAAACAAAGAATTAACATCCAAAGGATTTTGTAAACCTATCTCTAGCGCCCTTAGCAATCTCTTATTCTTATGAGTGGTCAAATCATGCCAAGGTATCTCTACTCAATAACATGAAAACAATATCCTAATAACAAGCATGCAATTGCTAAAAGGAATTAAAATATAAATCATAAGAATAAAACTCTCAAGGAATGATTTAATTGAAAGTAAAACTGTTCAATCCATACAATGAAAATTAGGGTTCCTCAACATCTAGATAGTAATAAAATTAGTTCATAATAGACATTGAAAAAAAAGAAATAAAGAGAAGAGAAAGAAATCTCAAACAATCCATAAGATGATGAGAAATCTCCACCTCCAACTTCAATCTTCTTCCAAATCTAGCTAAAACTTCGATCTTCCTTTCCAAAATCAGCTAGAACTCTCCCTATAACTTGTGTAAAAGTTAGCTCGAAAACCTAGGTACCAACCCTAAAATTTTATAGAAAATTTCTTTATATACAGCTGGAATTTAGGCACCCACGGCCGTGACTCAGGCCGTGCGGACGTATCTTATATAAATCTAGCAGAATGGCTCCCACAGGCACTCCCACACCCGTGGCTCAGGCCGTGACTCAGCAAGGAATCCCAAAATTTGATCCATTGTTCACCAATTTCGTGCCCAAGCTTCGTGATTCTGATAAAATTGATTCATGGCATCTGAAAACATTAGAATCCCTAAAAGAACTATAGAAAACACTTGAACAAACAAATCAAACTCAATTTTAAAGATGAAACATGCTAGATCAAGGGGTAAAATATAGTCAATTATGCGCTTATCAAATTCCCCCATATTTAAGCATTTGCTTGTCCTTAAGCAAATTGAATCAAAATAAAAGAAAGAAATATATTCCCCTACCCTAGACAATAAAAATCAAATAGTTGATATGGCAACGACTCAAAATCCACATAGCTTAAAATCCTCAACCAAATATCGATCCTCAAACATGATAGCCAAACTAAGAAATCTTTATGACAAACTTTACAAGCTTAAAGCTTGAAATCTAGAGTTACAAAAGTGAGCAACTAATTCCAAAGCAACAAAAGTTCAAGCACAGTAGATGCATAAAGATTTTTCTCCAAGGTGCATGACCATCCCTCTTGAATTTCACTTTTCTTATAATTCAAGAGCGTTCATCTCATTATTTAAGGAGCCCGACTTGTTAGAATAGTCATACTAGCCTTTTTACGCGAGTGTAAATATTTGTGATGCCGACCCCCGGTTACTTAGCTAGAATCACAGGTTCAAATGGCTACTAGCACTATTAATGATCTTAACCCTTTATTAATTTAAAAGAGTCAAAAATAGTGGAATAGGATTTAAATTTGAAAGCTCCTTTTCAATTGCTTTTTTTAAGAATAAATATTCAAGGAAAACAATCACACAACCTAGGATGTAAATGATTTCTACTAACCAAAACCAATGTAACCATGGAAAAATTTTGTGCTAAAAAACATATCTAAAAATTCAAATTAAAGAATTTGCAAGATTTGTTAGTCCATAATCCTAATAAGGTTATCATATCTGATTTTCAATAAAAGACCAATTCATTTAAGCCATACATTAATAAGTAATTTCCATTCAACCATTATCAATTTCATGTCAAACCATTAACCATTATCAAAATTCAATTCACTTGACATTCACAATCACACAATACAAGGCAATCAATTCGAAAGATCATCATTCACAAGCATTCATAACAAACCCCTCTCCCACACTTAAGTCACACATTGTCCCCAATGTGTGGAAAACAAAGTAAAAAGAAAATAAAAAGAGAGAGAGAGAGAGAGAACTGCCTTGCCATTAGCCATCATAAATGGAAGTTAGGAATTTTTGTCATCATCCTTGCCATGTTCAAAATAAAGTGTTACTGACCAAGAGAGTGATAAACAGAAGATCCATAAAGACAAAATAATGCAAAATAAAAGAAAAAGAAAAATAAAGAAAAGAAAGGATAATAAAAGGATAGTATGGAGGGGCTAAGACTCCATCACATCATCATCATCATCTCTGTCTACTGGCTCCTATTGCTGTGGTGGCTGCTGGGATGGTTGAAACCCCTGAGTGCTCTAAAATTCCAGCATAGATTGTAAGAGCCATGTCCTCTGCACCACCTCAAACTTAAGGGCTGACTGATGCTACGCCATCAAGTCCATCATGTGATATTGTGCAGCCAGGAGTTCATTCTGCTGAACCTCGAGGTGACCCATCTTGCTCTCGAGCCGACATATCTGGAGCTCAAACTCCGTTGGCATCCTATCACCCTCCTCCACCTCACTTAGAATATGGTCTTAATCTCTGAAAGGAGGGTCAGAAAAATATGGAGGGACAGAGGGCCCAGTTGAAGTAGATGGCCCAACATTAGAATAAACAGGCAGAGGAGCTGAGGTATAAGGAATGTCAGCTGCTGGTGCTGGAGTAGGGTTAGTAGGAATAAAAGGGTCTTGTGAAGACAGGAACCTTTTCTCCAAATCCATTATAATGAGAGTAGCAATGGCAAGTAGCTTTGGCATGCCATCCACTGTCATCTGTGGAGCGATATCATAAACTCCTAAGTTTATCGCCAACTTGGTCACATACATCCCCCCAAATAATGCTCCTGCAAATCCCTTCTTGGATTGATTATAGAGAAAATGTACCATAGCATGAGCAAGATTGCACCTACAGTTCTCCATCATGCATATCAAAAAGAACAAATCTTGCTTGGTAACTACACCCCCACTCTCTCGGTGGGCTGATATAGTCTTGGAGAGGAGGCTATGCACAATATGGAGATTAAATGATGTAAAACTGGAAGCTTTGGATACTCCAGGTTCAAAAAATTTTGCATTCGGAGCATACTGTTCCACCTTCGGCACATTATCATTAGCAAAGTCGACTTTGAAACCTTGATACACATCGATTCCCAATTCAGCCTTAGTGTACAAACCCATTTTCACTGCAACATCATTGATACTGAGGTGAAAATTCTAACCACCGAGACTAAATTTGAGTGACGGCTTGCTCACTCGAATACACTTCTTGTAAATTTGCAAGGTGCAAAAGAACTCCAATGTGAGCTCAAGGAAAGCGAGTTTCGATATCTCGAACAACTGCTTCCAACCAGGCTGTTTGACCATTTCCTAAATACCCACAGCCAGTCCAATCCTTTCCATATAATTCCAATCCATTGTTCGTGTTGGCTCAAAGTCTTTATTAGCCAACTACTCAAATCTACCCCTATCCTCTTTGTTGGTGAATTGAATGCAAGGATGTTTGACGATGAAATTGGTAGTCAGGGCTAGTGTAGGTGGTGGGGCTCTAGAACTCCCCTTACCCCTTACCCTTTTAGTGCGTAGTGTCTTTGGCCTTCAAGATGGCTGTTTTCGTGGACCCATATCTGCAAAACAACATAAACAAACCACCCACGGCAAGACAACCAAACAATATAACACGCTAGCGTACCCAACAATGGAGCATTATAATGTCAGAAAATTGGTCATCCAAACAATTAAGCAATTCAACAAATCCAACACAACGAAGCACAAAATTCAACCCCAACAGGTATTCAATAAACTCAAACCACAAAATATGCAAATTAGACAAAGCCCACTTCAAATTCGAGTGATTAATCTCAAAAACACTCGATTATCCATCATTCAACTCAAAGAGAATATGCATTTGGTGGTTCACTCTCAAACAATTAACACATTTAAGCATAAATCAATATTTATTCCAAAAATAAACCCTAAATCATGCCTTCTAACAAACCCAAAGCATCTCCCTTGATTAAATCCAATAATCATTCAACTTTGTAGTGAAAAACCCAAGAAAAATTGAAATAGAAGATGGGAAAAATGAAACTCAAACCTGATGAAGAAATTCATGCAAAAAATCTTGAAATAAACGCAGGAAAAATGCAAACTTAAAGCCCAAATTCATTCCTTGATGCTCAAAATTAGAGTTTGAGAGTGTTTGTGTGTGATTTATATTATGGGAGATGAGAGGGAGTTGAGAGATTTTGAGAGAAGTTTAAAAATTAGGGCGTGAGTGTGTGCCCGTGAGAAATAGAGGTTTAATTATAAAATTGATCCCATGGCCTGAGTCACGCCTGTGGGTCACCTTGTAGAACGCTACTAGACTAGGTTGAAAAGTGGTCCTTACGCCATGACGTGAGACACGTCCATGGGAAGCTACTGGACTGCAGCTCAAAAATTGCATCTTAACCCACGGGATAGGTCACGGCCGTGGGAAACCCATGGGAAGCTACTGGAGTTTCTACTTAAAATGCCCCTTAAACCATGGCTTGAGGCACGACCGTGAGCCATCCCGTGGCTTCCTGATTTCCACACTTAGCCAATTTTTCACCCTTTTTGACTTGCAAAACAAACATTACACCACAAGTGTATTATCCTAATTCAAAAAGAAACAAGCAAAATGAAAGAAAAACAACTTAATACACTAAAATGGTGGGTTGCCTCCCACCCAGCGCTTTTTTAACGTCGTACTAGCTAGACGATTAGGGTGATTAAACACCCTAATCTTAGAGGTATACAATCTCCTTTGCACTCTCTACCTCACCTCCAAAATAAAGTTTGAGTCTTTAGCCATTTACCTTAAAATTGCCCTTTTTAGGGTGGGTCAATTCAATAGCTCCATGGGGAAATACATGTATGACAGTAAAAGGACTGGACCAATGAGATTTGAGTTTACTTGGAAAGAGTCAAAGCCGAGAGTTGTATAGCAATATCTGATCTCCAACTTGAAACTCCCGCCTTTGTTTGATGCAGGTATCATGCCATCTCTTAGTTCTTTCCTTGTACATACGTGCATTGTCATAAGCCACCAAACGTCACTCATCTAGCTCATTAACCTGCAAATTTCTCTTGAACCCTGCAACAGCTAGATCAAGGTTAGCCTATTTTATGGCCCAAAATGCTTTTTGTTCAATCTCAGCATGCAGGTGGCAGGCTTTTTCATATACCAATCTAAAGGGTGTGGTTCCTAAAGGAGTCTTAAAAGCAGTCCTATAGGCCCATAGAGCGTCATCAAGCATGTCAAACCAATCTTTTTTGGAGCGCTCTACGATTTTCTCAAGAATTCTCTTGAGTTCCCTATTGGTGTTCTCTACTTGGCCACTTGTTTGTGGGTGATAGGGAGTGGCGAGTTTGTGTGTAACACCTAATCTTTTCAAAACTTTTTCTAATTGTGTGTTACAAAAATGTGTGCCCCTATCATTAACAATGGCCTTAGGAGTGCCAAACCTAGAGAAAAGCTTTTTCAAAAACTTTACTAGAACCCTAGCATCATTTTTTGGTAGAGCTTGAGCCTCTACCCATTTGGACACATAGTCAACAACCACAAGAATGTATTTATTACCAAAGGAAGTGGGAAAGTGTCCCATGAAGTCGATGCCCCATACATCAAAAATTTCACACTCAAGGATACCATGTTGGGGCATCTCATTACAAGAGGAAATGTTACAAGTTTTTTGGCATCTATCATAGCTTTTCACGAATGTATGGCTGTCTTAGAACAAGGTAGGCCAGTAGAACCCCGATTCAAGCACTTTTTGCGCCGTTCTACTGGGCCCGTATTGCCCTTATGCTGATCCATTATGGCAATGACTTAGAATGCTCATGGTCTCAGGCCATGTCACACACCTTCAGATTATCCTGTCAGCATAGATTTTAAAAAGAAATGGGTCTTCTTAAAGGAAATATTTCAAGTCAGAAAAGAATTTCTTTTTTTACTGATATGAAAGCCCCTTTGGGAGTTCCCTTGCAGCAAGGTAATTTGCATAATCAGCAAACCATAGAGTTTCTAAGTTAGAAGTGTATACCTGACTTACTATGGCGCAGAGTTGCTCATCTGGAAAATGATCTTCTTCAAGCTTTTCCAAATGTAGGTCCTTAAGACGTGAGAGGTGATCTGCTGCTAGATTTTCTGCCCCCCTATTGTCTTGAATCTCTAGATAAAATTCTTGCAAGAGTAATACCCATCTAATTAATCTTGGCTTTGTATCAATTTTAGAGAAAAGATATCTCAAAGCCGAATGGTCAGTATAGACAATCACTTTTGACAAAATCAAGTAAGATCAGAACTTGTCAAATGCAAAGACTATAACTAGAAATTCATTCTCAGTAGTAGTGTAATTTGCTTGAGCATTAGTCATGGTTTTGCTAGCATAGTAGATAGGTTGGAAGTGCTTGTCCTTTCTTTGTCCTAGTACTATGTCAACCGCGAAGTCGCTTGCATCACACATTATTTCAAAGGGTAAATTCTAGTCCGGTGCTACCATAATGGGTGCATTGATGAGTTTGGACTTCAAGGTGTTAAAAGCAATTAGGCATTTCTCATCAAAATTGAACTCCACATCCTTCTCAAAGAGCCTTGTCAAGGGTCTTGCAATTTTGGAGAAGTCCTTAATGAACCTTTTATAGAAACCCACATGTCCAAGGAAACTTCTAATTGCTTTAACTGAAGTATAAGGCGGTAACTTCTCAATTGTCTCAATTTTTTCCCTATCCACCTCAATGCATTTACTAGAAATCTTGTGCCCTAACACTATACCTTCTTGCACCATAAAGTGGCATTTTTCCCAATTTAGCACCAAGTTAGTTTCTTCGCACTAGACAAGCACTCTTTCCAAATTCACTAAACATTCTTCAAATGAATCCCCATACACTGAGAAGTCATCCATGAAAACCTCCATTATGTCTTCAACCAAATCATCAAAGATAGCCATCATGCACCTCTGAAATGTGGCTAGTGCATTGCATAATCCAAATGGCATCCTCCTATATGCAAAGGTTCCATATGGGCATGTGAATGTGGTTTTCTTTTGATCTTCAAAAGCTATTGGAATTTAAAAATAGCTCGATAAACCATCTAGAAAACAATAGAACTAGTGACCAGAGAGTCTTTCCAGCATCTGATCAATGAATGGTAGTTGAAAATTATCATTCCTTGTGGCATCATTCAACTTCCGGTAGTCTATGCATACTTTCCACCTGGTGAATGTTCTTATGGGAATTAGCTCGTTGTTTTCATTAGCCACCATTGTCATACCAACTTTCTTGGGCACAACTTGGATTGGACTTACCCAAAAACTATTCGAGATAGGATAGATGATGTCTGCATCAAGGAGCTTGATTACTTCTGCCTTCACTACCTCTTTCATCTTTGGGTTTAGGCACCTTTGAGGTTGCACTACTTACTTGAATTCCTCCTCCATTATAATATTATGAGTGCAAAAAGAAGGACTAATGCCTTTGATATCAATAATTTTCCACGCAATAGCCCTTTTTCGCTTTCCCAACATCTCCAACAATCTAGCCTTCTGCCCCTCAGATAAATAAGCATTCACAATCACCGGAAGCTTTGAATCCTCCTCTAATAACCCATATTCCAAATGACTTAGGAGCTGTTTGAGCTCCAAAGTAGGTGGATCAACAATCGAAGGCTTCATCCTTTCTTCTTTTGGCATTTCAATTGGCTTAAATGCCTTGCTTTTCATCCTTAGTTCACTAGCCTCAAGATAGGATAGATTCTTAATGGCTTCAGGTGCCTTCAAGGTTTCCTGTTCCTACACAAGACACAACTCAAGCGGATCCTTGTAAATAATGTTAGACAAATAATTTACAGTTGCATACTCAATCATATTGTTATTGGAATCCATGTCATCTAATGCAAGTGGGTGTTTCATGGCATTTGGAATTTGAAAAACAACTTGTTCATCTCCTACCCTAAGTATTAATTTTCCATCATGCACATCAATAATGGCCTTAGCCGTAGCTAGGAAAGGTCTCCCTAGGATGAGAGAAACATCAACATCTTCATCTATGTCCATGATGACAAAATCCACAGGAAAAATAAATTCATCCATCTTTACCAACACATCCTCAATGATACCTCTAGGGTATACTACGAATTTATCCGCTAATTGAATACTCATGAGTGTTGGTTTAGGCTCACCTAAGCCTAATTGTTTAAACAATTTATAGGGCATCACACTAATCCTAGCCCTCAAATCAGCCAAAGCTTTTTTAATCTCTAGACTACCTATAAAATAAGGGATAGTAAAACTCCCTGGATCTTTGAGCTTTTTAGGTAGCCTCCTTTGAATGATGGCTGAGCTCTTTTTGGACAATTGCACCATTGAATCCTCCTCTAGCTTCCTCTTGTTAGAGAGGAGCTCCTTCAAGAATTTAGCATATTTGGGCATCAGGGAAAAAGCTTTCACAAACGGTATATTGATATGTAACTATTTAAAAAGTTCAAGGAACTTGCTGAATTGTGCGTCCATCTTATCCTTTTACAACCATGCCGGATATGGAATGCACAGTTGATACTCTTTCACAACCAGAGTAGGCCGTGGCTTTTTTTTCTCTTTTTCTTTCACTTTCTCACCCTTGGTCTTTTCATCCTTCGATGTTTGTACCTCAACTTCTTTCTCATCAGTTCCTACATTCTTCCCACTCCGCAAGATGATTACCTTGAGTTGCTCCTTGGGATTAGCTTTGGTATTTCTAGCCAAACTATCTTGGGATCGTTCATTAAGCATCTTGGCCATTTTCCCCATTTGATCCTCTAGATTATGGATGGAAGCTTGTTGATTCCTAAGGGCAGTCTCGGTTGCTTGGAACCTTGTTTCAGAAGCAGATATAAATTTTTCCATCATTTCCTCCAAGTTGCTTTTTCTAGGGGGAGGAGCTTATTGAGGTTGAGGGGCTTGGAATCCCAATGGAGGTTGTCAAAATCTCGATAGAGGTCTTATTGCATTTTGATTTCCCCATGAGAAATTTGGATGATTTTTCCATCCCGGATTATATGTATTGCTATAGGGGTTATTTTGTTGCCTTTGAGGTGTATTTCCAAGATACTCAACTTGCTCCGTCTTGGAAAAATTGTTCCCACTTTGACAAGCTTGACTTTGGTGTCCACCCCCACACCAATCACAAAACAACACTTATGCTTGTTTCCCTGAGGATGAAGCTAGGGAGTCCATTTTTCTGTTCATGGCTTCAAGATGAGCAGTTAATACAGTAATTGGGTCCACCTGATGTGAACCACCTCCTCCAATCCTTCTCTGGTCTCTAGGGGCTTGCCACTAATAATTTGTGAGAGCCATGTCTTCAATCAAGTCCTTTGCTTCTTCAGATGTCTCGTTGTTTATGGAACCCCTAGCTGCAGCATTAATGGATTGATTGCTTGCATAATTCAAACCATTGTAAAAGGTTTGAATCTAAAGCCATAGTGGAAGTTATTATCAACATAAATTTGAACAATGAGTGTATCATTATTAAGCTTTTTCACAAAAAGTGTGGTATCAACATTTTCTTTAACAAAATCATTTTTCAATAAAAAAGAACTAAGCCTTTCATACTATGTTCTAGGAGCTTGTTTCAAACCATACAAGACTTTAGTCAATTTAAAAACATGATTTGGAAGTTCATGATGCTCAAAACTGGGAGGTTGCTCAACATAAACTTCCTCTTCAATAAAACCATTTAAAAATGCACTTTTAACATCTATTTGGAAGAGTTTAAAATTCATGTGACATGTATATGCAAGTAAAATTCTAATAGCCTCTAATCTTGCTACCGGAGCATAGGTTTCATCATAGTTTATGCTTTCCTCTTAGTTATACCTTTGGCAACCAATCTATCTTTATTCCTAGTGATGGAACCATGCTCATCTAACTTATTCCTATGCATCCATTTACATCCAATAATTGGATGATCTTTGGGTTTAGGAACAAGTTCCCAAACTTTATTTCTCTCAAATTGGTTGAGTTCCTCTTATATAGCAATCACCCAACATTCATCATTTAAAGCCTTATCAATAGTCATTGGCTCAAATTGAGAAACAAAGGCAAGATAATTATCTAAGGCTTTAAAATGAGATATGGTACTTACACCTTTTGAAGTTTCATCAATGATAAGCTCTTTTGGAAGATCCTTGGGGTAGCTCCAATCTTTTTGAAGTCCTTAATTGTGATCCTCTTGTTGTTGAGGTTGAGCTTCAACATCTTGTTGATTTTCCTCATTCACCAACTCTTCCTTTGATTTGTCCTCAACTTCAAGCTTTTCAAATTCACCTACAAAATATCAAGGACACTACCTTTCATAAGATCAAGCTTACTAGATTCATAAAAAATAACATTCATAGACTCCTCAACCACTAATGATTTCTTATTAAAGACTCTATAAGCTTTGCTAGTGGTGGAATAGCCAAGAAAAATACCTTCATCTGTTTTGGATGCAAATTTTCCAAGGTTATCCTTGGTGTTCAATATATAGCACTTGCAACCAAATACTCAAAGATATGAAATTTTGGGTTTTCTTCCATTCCATAACTCATAAGAGATTTTGTTTAAAATTGGTCTTTTGAAAACACAATTTGTAACATAACAAGAAGCATTGACGGCTTCTGCCCGAAAGTATGTAGGAAGATCATACTCATTAAGCATAATTCTAATAATCTCTACTAGTGTTCTATTTTTCCTTTCTATAACACCATTTTTTTGAGGTGTTCTAGGGGATGAAAAATTGTGAAAAATACCATGCTCAATACAAAAGTTTTCAAAAGATTCATTTTCAAATTCTTTTTTATGGTCACTTCTAATTTTTGAAATGAAATAACCTTTTTCATTTTGAATTCTTTTTGCAAAACTTTTAAATGCATCAAAGGCATCACTCTTATAAGTTAAGAAACTAACCCAAGTGAATCTAGAGTAATCATCAACAAGTACATAAGCATAAAGCTTTCCACTCAAACTAGCAATTTTACTAGGTCCAAATAAGTCCATATGCACAAGTTGTAGGGGTTTTGAGGTGCTTGCCACATTTTTAGTTTTGACGAATGACTTGTGTTGTTTCCCCATTTGACAAGGTTCACATGTCTTGTCCTTTGAGAATTTTATCTTTGGGAGCCCATTAACTAGCTCATCCTTGCTTAGGCTATGAATTAACTCATTGCTTCCATGTCCAAGCCTTCTATGCCAAAGCCAAGATTCATTACTAATAGACATAAGACACTTGAAATTGTGGTTAGCTAAATTGCATAAGTTAATTATGTAGGTATTACCATCTCTTTCTCCTTTGAATATCACTTTGTCATCCACCAAAGTAGTGACAGGACATTCTTTGGAGTCAAAAATGACTTTATTACCTTTGTCACATAATTGACTTACACTTAACAAGTTGTACTTTAAACCATCAACCAAATAAACATTTTTAATAAGAAAACAACCTTCCTTACTAATAGATCCAATACCAATTACCTTACCCTTGGCATTGTTTCCAAATGTGACATTTCCTCCAAGCTTTTTCTTTAATGAGATGAAAAGGCTTGCATTTCCGGTCATATGCCTTGAACATCCACTATCTACATGCCATTCACTTTCATTGGTGGTGGATTTAAGGCATACCTACAAGAAATATCAAATTACATTTTCTTAGGTACCCAAGCATATTTGAGTCCTTAGGGGATAGTCTTGGAAGGATCCTCAAGCTTTAATTGAGCCTTCTTTATGTAGCAAAAAACATTTATGTGCCTATTTTTCATACAATAATGGCATTTAAGTTTTGACTTGAAAGTCTTTTTAAGCTTAGCCATTTTGTTACGAAATTGCGGCCATTTTACAACACTACCATGATGCATACAAAATCAAGTATTGTGTTATGATTTTAAGCATGCTTCTTATACATGTATGTATGGTTAGCTTTTTGAGGTTTAGCTCTTAAGTCAAGTGAACATTTCTCAATCCTCTTAAGATTTGAAGGTTTTGTGTATGTTTTAGCCTCCTTGTGAATTACCTCTATGCTAGAAATTTGAGGAGTAAAGGCTTTGACAAATAATGGAGATGAGGATGTAGAAGTTTATGAACCATTAAAGCTAAGACCATATTTCACAAGAGGTGGTCTTTGAGATATAATAAGTGTATCCAAAGCTTCATTTCCTTTGTGAAATTTAGGAATAGAAGTTCTTAATTCTTCAACTTCTAATTTTAAATAATTGTTTTCCTTGTATAAAGATTCAAGTGAGGAGGTTTTTGTAGAGATTTCATTTAATGAACTTTTAAGGTTAGCATTGGATGTTTTTAAACTCAAGACAAGTTTTCCCAAACCTTTGAAATCCTCCTCAAGTTTTGAATATTTTTCTTTGTAAAATTTCATTTTAGAAAAATATTTTTTACATTTCAAGACCATAGTCTCTGAAAGCTCATCATAATCCACATCATCATCACTACAATCATTAATATTATCATAAGAATGAGAAGTAGAGCACACCTCATTTAGAGAGTCTTCCAAGGCCATAAAGCATAAGTTTGCAACTTCATTCTTTTCTTCATCATTGGATGAATCTTCATCCCATGTAGCCTTGAAGCTCTTTTTCTTCTCTTTGTCCCACTTCTTTTTCTTCTTAAGCTTGGGACAATACGGTTTGATGTGGTCTTGCTTCCCACATTCATAGCATGTTACCTCATTCTTCTTTTCCTTGTTGGAGTTGGCATTAGAATTAGAGTTGGAAGGAGACTTCCTAAAAGATCTCTTCTTTTTACTTTTGATAATCTCTTTGACTCTTTTTGATAGTATGGCCAACTCATCATCTTCATCATCACTCTTATCCGAGTCAATTTGACTCTCATCATCATGTTGATCTTTCATGGAGCATTTGAGAGCAATTGTCTTCTTCTTCTCAACTTGGACTTCTTCCTTCTCCAAGGTCATCTCATGGGTAAGAAGTTTACCAATGAGAACATCGGTGGGTAGCTTTTCAAGATCATGAGCTTCTTAAATTGAAGACACCTTGGATACAAAGTTCTGCTTTGGAAAAGCTCTAAAAATTTTGTTATTGATATCTTCCAAAGAATAACTCTTACCAAATTTCTTCAAGTTTGTGACAATTCTAAGAAACCAGTTGGTCATGTCGGTCACATTCTCATTAGGCTTGAACTTGAAAAGCTCATACTCATGAACAAGCATTTGTATCTTCTTTGAATTCACTTACTTTGAGCCTTCATGATAGTTCTCCAATGTCCTCCAAATGTTATAAGCATTTGCACATTGTTGAACTCTGCCACACTCTTCTCTAGACAAGGCACTAAGAAGAATAGCCATAGCTCTTTTATTCTTCCCATTTGCCTTTCTTTGAGCTTCAACCTAATCTTTCCTAGGTATCATCTTTTCTTCACCTTCAATGGTCCTTGATGGAGGTTTCCATTCTTCAAGAACACTATCTCATACATCTATAAGATCACTATCAAGATAAACTTTCATTCCATGCTTTCAATAAGCATAATCAGTGCCATCAAAGTGAGACTTGAGGTGATTTGCTCCTTCATTGGCCATTTGATTTTTTCTCATACGTTGAAGCTTGTAAATATGAGACCAATACTCTGATACCACTTGTTGCCCAATGTGCACCAAGAAGGGAGGTTGAATTAGTGGGTAATTAAAAAATTGAATGAACAAAGAGTAAGGGAAGAAGATAGAACATAAGAATTTATAGTGGTTCGGGTATAACAAACCTTAAATCCACTCCTAAATCATCAATTGGGTATTTTCACTATCTATGGAGTTTTAAGTTCACTCCCAACTTAGTGTTTTGGCTCACACCAAACCTTACAAGTATTTTGAATAGGCTTACACTCAAAACCTTACAAGTGTTTTTGATAAGTGTGAATCCTCGATTTAGCACCTCCAAAATTATTTCTGAACTCACCAGAGCTGACTGAAATAATTTTCTATTCAAACTGACACTTTTTTTTATCCTGACCGGACTTTTTGTAGCAGACAACACTTTATCAAAACTGACAAGATTTTTCTCAAAACTGATTGCCAAACTGTTCGATAATTAATTTCGGATCCAATGCCACTGACTAGTAATTTTTCAAACTTTAGAATACCCCAAAAATTAACCCAGAATCCCCAAAAACTTACCCAGAAACCCCAAAAGCTGAACCGAAGAACGAAAAGGCCCAAAAACTGAGCCACCTCGCGGACGTCTGTGAGCAAGGTCTGCACGGCTGCAGACCGTCTGTGCATGTTCGCAAGACCATCTTGCAGACGCCGCAAGGCGTGCCCGTAGATGCACCACATGGCCACGAACACAGCACGTGGCCTGGCGCATCCGCACTGACACGCGTCATACTGACGCTTGTCAGACGCATCAGCTCGGTGCTGACACATGTCAGACGTGTTAGTACGGAGCTGACACGTCCGCCAGAGAGTCCACCGGGCCTTCTGGCGAGTCCTCCAAAACCTCTCGTGGACGCGCGTCCGCGAGCAACCCTTGCGACTGTACCCCTTGCTTGGAAATGACATTTTCCCCCCTCTTTTAGCCCACTTTTTCAGCCCTTTTTGGTCTTTTCACCCCTCATTTTTTCCTATAAATACCCCATTCTATCCCTCATTTCACTTCACTCCTTAAGCACTTGTTGATAGCTATCCATTTACTCCCTTCTCTCTCTCTCTAATTAATTTTCTCACCCTCATTTTGAGTAATCACTCTAATTAATTAAATTAATTAATTAATTTCTCTTCGATTTTAATTAATTAATCTTAATTAATCTTTAACTCGATTTAATTAATTAATCCTTTTAATTAATCACCTTAATTTATTAATCCTTTTAATTAATCACCTTAATTAATTAATCCTTTTAATTAATTAAAATTGGGTAATTAAGCAACCAAAGAATCAAATTAATTTCCTTTTTTTTTTTTTTTTTCAAAACCACCCTCGTTCTCCGAAACGCAACTCCGCTCCGGCAAAACCACTCTCTCACCACACAAACCATAAAGAAGGCATAATCTCTTTCCCTCACTCAAACCCCAAACCAAATTAATCCAATCAAATCTGACCGATCCTTAAACCCCTTCACCTCACCGTGGAATGAACTACGTGAGTTTTGGAATCTAAATCCAAGTTTCAAATTCAAATCCCAATCAATCCCCTTCCCCCTTTATTTTTTCCATTGTACATTGTAAATTTTAATTAATATTATTAGTCAATTAATTTGGAGTAAATGAGCGATCTTGTGATTTTCCTAGTACCCATAAGGGCTAGAGAAAATACTCTCATTTGCTTATGGATATTTAAATACTTGCCTTTTATTTTCCCATATATTTCATAAATATGCCATGATCATGCACTCTATGATCGTCATTAATACTTGTCATCCATGAAATCAATTTTCAAGTCACATTAAACTAAAGAGCCAAATTTAGATTATTTTAAACCAACCACCTAGTCCCCGAGCTTTACCTGATTCAAGGACTAGTGACTTTATCCTTGGGTAAATTAATCAAAGATTAATAAATTGGAGTCACATTGGGTTTTTCCTTAATTTTTCCCATTTAAATAAATTAGGGTGGCGACTCCCGAATCTCTTTCAAAAATTAAACATTAATTTTCTGAGGCGATAGCCGCTTCCAATCATGAGCATTGAAACTCGTACCTTAACTCCTTTAAAAATTGCTCGCCTTTCCTTAAGGCAAATTTCATTTTTTCTCCGAACGAAGGGAGGGGTGTTCGGGTGAGGCCTCACAGTTGGCGACTCCACTGGGGACTAGTTGCCACCCTTTTTCAATAAAAGGAAAGCAAATAAAGAGGATTACTATTTGGTTTGAATTTTTTCAAAATAATCTCCATTTGGCACTTGAGTTTAATTTGACTTTCATGCATCATTTTGCATAATAAAGGCTCCTTGCCTAACTCTAGATTTAGGAAAACCTTTGGATGGTGAGTAGCATTGACTCGATAACTCTCTTTGAGTATGTTAGGAGATAGCGAAAGCATTCCACCCCGCGACGAATCCCTGATCATTTTGATGGTGTAACGAGCAATCCATATTGTTGGACCCATGCGAGTCTCTTTGACTCACATGTGGTTAGGTATATTGATGCTCTAGTGGGATGGGTCCCTTAAACCAACCTATCCTTCACCCTTGTGCATATAATTACCTTAGCCTCGTATTTTAGGTTCCATGAACCATAATAAATCGAGACTTTTGTATATATCCATGAAACCTTTTTACATGCATCATGACATTAATATGCATATATGCATAAAAAACTTGAGAATAGAGTCTTCTCAACCTGTAAACCAAAACCGGTGGTCCGTCACCCAAAAATTATCCAACCAATAAACCCGGTGAAGGGAATCCTTTTCCCGATGTACCATTGCATTTGTTTATCCTTTCCCAGTGTAAATTCTTATCTTTTCTTTTCCTTTCTTTTAAAGGTACCAATTGCCAACACCTTTGATCAGGATGCCATAAACACTTTTTCGCCAACCTCTTCAAGAAACAAGAGGAAACTTTTCAAAATGCACTCACCAATGCCCTTGAAACACAAGTTGATTCCTTCGCCAATGCTCTCAATATCCAATCCGCCAACTTTAATAATGCCCTTAACACCCAACATCAGTCCATTCTCAATCAGGTCAGGGAAATGACCTATGCCACCACTACTTCTGCTCTACTGAGCCCACTTCCACATAGGCCGGTACAAGCTATGCTCCTACTTTCACTCATCCCATTATTGATCTGACTGATATAGGGAAGGCTCCCAACACCCCTACTTCTCTTGCTCTGGACTTAAATGCCACTGCCCCCTCCCCCACTACGAATCCTTCTCAAAGTGGGGATTTCTCTAGCTTTCCAAAAATTAAAAAACTAATGGACAAATTTGAGGCTATGGAGAGGACTCTCAAAAATATTAAGAAACATGAAGACATGATAGATGTCTACTCTCTAGCTCTCTTTCTGAATGCGAGGGTTCCACCTAAGTTTAAAATACTGGTCATGGATAAGTTTAATGGCACCACATACCCCAAGACTCATCTCAAAATGTATGTGGGCGCTATGAGACCATTTGGAATGGATGACGAGCTCCTTGCTTAGTTATTCCAACAATCTCTAACCGGAGCTGCTATCAAGTGGTTGTTGGATCTCGACCAAAACCACAAGAAAAGTTGGGATGACATATGCAATGCATTTGTCAAACAATACAACTACAACATTAAAGTGGATGTCACCCACCGAGATCTGGAAACCACCAAGCAAAGATTAGAAGAGTCCTTTACCGCGTTCCTTATGAGGTGGAGGTCCAAAGCAGCGCAAATGGTGAATCGCCCGTTGGAAGAATAGCATATTGAAATCATTGTCAAAAATCTCCTCCATCAGTACCAAGTCCATCTGCAAACTCAATACCTCCCTGACTTCAAAGCCCTTATCGCCACCGCCTCCAATATTGAGGATTTGATTCAATCTGGGCATGACAAGGATGAGTCCTTGACCTCGAGGTATCGTAGAAACACTAACTACACCTCCCATACCACTCAGTTTACTAACCAAAAAGGGGGAGAGATAAATGTTGTCTCCTATCATCAGCCAATGAGGTTGGAATCAAGAAGGACCTTCTCTGAGTTAGGCATGCCCCTAAGCACTATCTACAAGAAGGCCTTGGGAGCTCATCTTGTTAAACCTTTAGAGCCAAGAGCACCACTGAATCCCTTGCCTAGGAACTATAATGCTAACGAGCATTATGACTATCACCAAAGGCCGGGGCATAAAACTGACGACTGCAAAGCTCTAAAGCATAGGATTCAAGATCTTGTTGATAGTGGGAACATTATCACTTCCAAACCCAAGCCTAACATTACCACTAATCCTCTCTTAAGGCACCAAAGAAATGTCAATTTCATCGCCTCTAAAGAACATGAATCTGACCCTGTCTCTATGATCCACCCTACTCTGGACTATTGTTGTGTCCTGGATCTAAACAATTTCGTTGATAAAATTGACATAATTACCCGGAGCGAGAGAGTCCTTCCAACACCAATGCATCCCACCACACCAAAAGAGACCACCCCATTCAGCCACACTGTTACTCCTCCAGCTGAAAAGCTGAAACCCCACCATGAGCCTGAAGAGGATACCGTCTTGAAGCAGTTAAAGAAGACCCAAGCCAACATCTCTATTTGGAGCCTCATTTAGTCCTCGTACCCTCATCGCCAAACTCTTTGCCAGGCTTTGAAATAGTGCTAGGCTCCAATTGACATCACACCTGAAACTTTTGTGGCTTCTTTGACAAGCACCACTAAGACCATGTCTATCTCTTTCAACAACCAGGACATCCTGCAAGGTAGGGAAAAGTACAACCAAGCTCTTTACATCACCATATTGACCCGGGGTAAAACTATGCCCATGGTGTTAGTAGATAACGGGTCTACTTTGAAACTATGCCCACTGAAAGTGGCTAGCTGCCTAGGATTAGAGGCAACGGATTTCACTCAGCCAGACCAAGTTGTGAGTGCTTATGACAACACCAAAAAGGAGGTCTTGGGTGTTGCCACCTTAAATGTGACTATTGGACCCATCACTATGCCGATCTTTTTCCAGGTGATTGATGTCCCGGCCTATTTTAACTCCTTCTTGGAAAGTCGTGGATCCATCAAGTCAAAGTTGTTCCTTCCTCTCTTCACCAGAAGTTAAAATTTCCCCATGGTACAAGTATCATTATAGTCAAAGCGGATGTACATGGGAAGAATGACATTTCGAACTAAGTTCCAATTTTGGAAATCAAGCCGGAGCCTTCTACCGTTCCTCTATCAGGCTTCTCTTTTGACATTATCTAGTTCATCCAAGGGGAAGGTAGAGAATTTGTTTCTTTTGACTTTGACCCGTATGGAAACGTGGCTATGGCTAATATGATGAAAAAAATAGATTATTTTCCAGGTTTAGGTTTGGGAAAGAACCAGCAAGGGATCGCCCAATTTCTGGAGTGCCCTACTACCACTGCTCTATTCAGCTTAGGCTACGAGCCTAAGTTAGAGGACATAACAGAGCTAGAGGAAAGAGCAAAGCTAAAAGCTAACGCCAAAAGGCAAGGTGAGACTTATGATTGGCCTATGTGCCCTTACTTTAAAACCCTGAATGGGTATTTTGTGAAGGAGGGTGAAGATTTCCCTTATTATGCTTTTCTCGAGCCTTGGTATTGCTCCATTTCTGGAAAACTAATCCCTGATTTCAAAATTTCTTTGATGTCAAGCTTAGCTTAGAGGAGTGCGAGCCAGTCTATTTGCTGGAGGAAGATTAGGAAACAAGCATAAAGCCCTCTCTTTTTGAATACATCCACATGATCACCGAACACCTGGAACCTGATTCCACCAAGCTCATTCACCCATCTCAAGCTCCACCCAATAACTGGTATTTTAAGAAGAGCACCGGCCCTATCATGCCTCTATCTGAGTCCTTTAAGTCTATGACTGAGTCCTTTGAGTTTGTCAAGTCTGCTTCTGAAGTCGAGTCTGTTGAGTCTGATCTTGTAACCCACCTTGTGGGCTTATCCTTTGATGTAACCCATGATGATGGGAACTTTATTAGGAATAAAAAGTTTGACTTTTTCGCTTACTTTTCCGACTCTCTATGCTCTACTTTATCTAATTCATCATTAAATGAGACATCTGAAAAAGAAAATAAAAAAAATAAAAAAATGAAAAAGGCAAAGAATCTATCAATTATAGCATAAAGGAAAAACCCAAAATCATATACATCGCATCTGCATATCATGATATACAGGCATTGATTGGAAAGGTTTGTCAATTCTTGGACTATTTTGCATGGGAACCCAAGAATATGGTGGGGGTAGATCCAAGCATCGCGGTTTACAAGATCCCGACCTACGGACACATGAAGCCTGTTAAGCAGAAGCTGCGTAGAATGAAGGCAGAATGGTCTTTGAAGATCAAAGATGAGGTAACCAAGCTATTAGACAATCAGTTCATCGAACCAATCACTTACCCTTCATGGTTAGCCAACATAGTGCCTATCCCCAAAAAAGACAGAAAAGTCTGCGTATGTGTTGACTATAGGGATCTCAATAAGGCTTGTCCAAAAGATGACTTTCCTTTGCCTCATATTAACTTATTAGTAGACCATATGGTAGGTGCATCAATGGTATCCTTGATCGACCTCTATGCGGGCTACAATCAAGTCCAACTATACCATCTTGAAAAGGAAAATACATCTTTCATAACAAAATAGGGCACCTACTATTATCGAGTCATGCCTTTTGGTCTGAAGAACATCGGGGCAACATATCAGAGGATGACAACTACCATTTTCCATTAAATGATGCACAAAAATGTCAAGGTATACATAGACGACATGGTGGTGAAATCTGAGACTCCCGAAGGACATTAGGAAGCTTTGGAAGGATTTTTCTTGAGACTAAACAATACAATCCTAAGCTAAACCCAGCCAAATGTGTCTTCGGTGCCTCTTCAGGTGTGTTCCTTGAACACTTGGTTATCTAGAGGGGTATAGAAGTGGATCCTGCCAAGTCAAAGGCAATCATAGAAATGCCACCCCTAAAATTGAGAAGGAGATCAAAGGTTTCCTGGGTCGCCTACAGTACATCAGTCGTTTCATTGCACAACTGGCAGATGTTTGCGGATCGATTTTCAAATTACTGAGAAAATGAGCCTCTAAGCAGTGGAATGAGGAATGCAAAAGAGACTTTGACAAAATCAAAGAGTATCTGCTGAATCCACCCGTGCTACAACCTTTAATACCAGGTCAGCCATTACTACTTTATTTATCTATTACTTCAGAAGTAACAGGTGCAATGCTAGCTCAGAATGCCTTAGACTCTCACAAAGAAAACGCCATCTATTACCTAAGCAAACGTATGTTGGCTCATGAGCTTAACCATAATCAGATTGAGCAATTATGTTTAGCTTTGGTATAGGTATGCCATAAACTCCAGCATTACCTATGCTCATACATAACCCATGTGCTAATTGACATGAGCCCTTTGAAATTCCTTATGGAGAAGTTGGTTCTTGACAGCAAAATGGCACTATGGATGGCAATACTTGCAGCATTTAACTTGAAGTTTGTTCCGAGGAAAGCAGTAAAAGGAAGCATAATCACCGACCAGCTGGCCGCAACCCCTATAGAGGGTGAACTATTTGAGCCTAAATTCCCAGATGAGGATATCCTGACCATAGACCCTGAAGTATGGAAGCTATTCTTTGATGATGCGTCTAACAGCAAGAGCTATGAAGCTGGAATAGTTCTTGTCACCCCGAAGGGAGATCATCTACCCATGGCAATCAAGCTAGTCTTTGAAGTGACCAATAATAAGGCTGAATATGAAGCATGCATAGCTTGTTTAGAAGTGGATATCAACATGAGAATAGATTACCTCGAAGTCTACGGTGACTCAAACCTAATTGTCTTCCAAACCTTTGGCAATTGGAAGATAAGAGAAGAGCGTTTGGTTCCTTACCATCAACACCTAAATGATCTAGTAGAGAATTTTCAGGAACTCTCCTTTCACTACTTGCCAAAGGCAAAGAATTAGTTCGCCGATGCATTTGCCACCTTAGCCTCAATGATAGACGTGAGTGACAATGAAATACACAGGCCTATTGTCATTGAAGTTAAGCGGCAGCCTGGGTGTTACGCCATGTGTATGAATCTTCAGCTAGTCGACACCAAACCTTGGTTTTAGGATATCCTCAACTACATTCAGAACGAAAAATATCCAAAAGGAGCCTCCAAAGCAGACTGGAGGACCCTGAGGCAGCTAGCTACTAACTTCATACCCAATGGGGATGTGTTCTATAAGAGAGCCTGGGACAACATCCATCTGCGGTGTGCGACTGAAAAAGAAGCCCAATAGATCATGGAATGGGTCCATGGCAGATAAGAGGGCCCGCACATGAATGGCATTGCCTTGTGTCACATTCCACCGAAAGATAGCCCCCTCTATGTATGCTAAAGGAGCAAAGTGGGCTATGCGAAGAGGAGAAAGCCTTAGGTTCGAGGAGGAGAGTACCTCTAACTCGTGGGTGACATGTCTAAATGAGCTAAAATTTGGTATGAGGCCTTTATTTGGGATGTAAAGGCTACCCACAAAGTTTGAGGGAAAACACATGAGTGGATTGGGAGAATTGGCTAGACAGCCGAGGTGCGCTATGCCAATGGTCCGTAGCGTAGGGCAACGGGCCAATTCAGTCTATGCTATCGCAATGGCATAGGCAGCAAGCTTGAAATTGGCCAAATCGTGCAAGAAGGTTAACAACCGATCAAGGAGCTTCCAATAGGCGGGAAGGCAGCCCCAATGGAGGTTAATTCGGTGGAATTGTGTAGAAATCTCTAGAAGTTGGTGGAGAGGCCTAGAATGTGTGAACCTCCTAGAAGTTTCTAGGCCAACAAATATCTTTCATCAGATTGAGTGAATCCCAGCCGTCCATTTGAAGAGGTAGGAATAGTAAGAAGGTGGAATTGGCTATAAATAGGCCAAGCCTCCTTCACTTGGAAAAATATAAGAAGTCATAGGGAAAACCATACCAGAAAATCCAAGAAGTGTGAATACTAGAAAATCCAAGAGATCCTTCCAAATTAAGAGAGCCACTAGTCTTTGTATATTTGTGCATTCTTTGTAAAGCATTTGCATAGTAATAAAAGCATTCTTTCTTAGCATTCCAACATGCTTTTTTTATATTCTTATACACTTCTGTTTTCGCTGCCAATTGCTTAAGTTACTAGGCAAGTTATGGGAAGGCCGACTAGCAAGCTTAAGGGAAGCAACACTAGTGCCGCATGGGTGTGCAAGTTTGGGAGAAAAACAACAAGCCCGTGACAAGTGGTATTACAGCATTGATCGTAGCATCGGGCCAATTTGCTATTTGAGCAGTGGGGAAGTTCGAAGCAAAGTCACGTAGGAGAAAGGCCGCAAGTGGGTCTGGTGAACTGCTTACTGGAACAACATAGCCTGCAGGTGGCAGGCCCCCAAGGGAGAAATTGAGGGACAAGTACACCGCATGGGAAGATCGGCTGGCCAGGTTGGAGGCCTCCATGTCCAACTTGACGGGCAAGTGTGAGGACATGGACCAACGCATCGACGATCACCAATCCAGGGTGGACAAGTCCAAGGGAAACGTTGTAAAGCTATGTGGGGAGAGGCAAGGAGCCCTCAATGCGATTGTTGAGGATTTGTCTTCGAAGGATTCTTCCCTTGAGGTTTCATTCAAGGCCCTCTCAGAGACATTTGAGAGAGTGGATAGGGAGCTTGCGTGGGTCAAGACAGCTTTGGTAAGTCTCAACTCCTCATCCTCTTCAATTTCAATTGCACTGAAAATAATTGTCCCCAAGCTCGAAGCCTACAGCGGGGCAAGGAATGCTAGGGAGATTAATAATTTCATATACAAGATGGAGAGATACTTCGATGTGGTGTGCATTATGGGTGATGAGGGTAAATTACGCATAATTCCCTTTTATCTCTCCGATGTGGCTACCGTGTGGTGGCGTCGTAGGTGCGACAATGTGCGGAAGGGTTTAGCCACGATAAACATATGGGATGTGTTTATTAAGGAGCTGAAGAAGCAATTCTACCCCGATAATGCCGAGCACGAAGAGTGGGGAAAGCTTCGTCACCTCCAACACCAAGAGGGCCAAATCCGAGAGTATGTGAAGGAGTTTTTAGAGTTGTTGTTGGAGATACCGGATATGGGGGACAAGGATGCTCTCTTCTGCTTCCTTGATGGCTTACGGGATTGGGCCAAATTGGAGTTACAACGGCGAGGCGTGTAAGACCTTGCCAGCGCAATAGCAGCTGCGAAATCATTGATAGAGTTTCAACGATGAGATCCCAATAAGTCCAAGGGAAAACATCCTGATAGTGTCAAAGATGGGGGAGACAAGGCGAAGTCTTCCGAAGAGCACTATCAGTCCAGGGGGATGGACAGGGGCAAGAGCAATGTGGAGGAGAAGGGGGATTCTCCGAGAAAGATCTTGTGCTTTCTATGTGAGGGACCGTATCGGGAAATGGAGTGCCTAAAGCGGGGGAAGCTAGTTGCCTTGGTGTGTGATGAAAAGAGGCAGGAAAAGGGAAGGCTTGCTTCTCTACAAATCATCAATGCCATCTAATGGAAGGATGTGCAGCCCCAAGGTCGCATGTTTGTGGAGACCAAAATCGGGGGCAAAATTGTGCCTGCTATGGTGGATACGGGAGCGGACACCGTATACATGGCACAAGACTTAGCGGAGGAGATTGGGCTAAAGTACTCCAAGGAACGGGGCTATGTCAAAGGTGCCAATGCAAAGTAAGTACCAATCATGGGAAGAGCTCGTGGGACTAGCATCAAGATTGTCCAATGGCAAGGTATGGTTGACATTACCATTGCCCCAATGGATGAACATAAATTTTACTTGGGCATAGATTTCTTAAGCATGGTAAAGGCTATCATGGTTCCATGCACCAACACCATGTGCTTTATGCAAAACTATGGTGTGCCAATTGCGGTGCCCATTAAGCATGAGATCAGGGGCAATGATAGGCGTGTGGGGATATTGACACTATCATCCTTGCAATTGTCCCTAGAGAACAAGACACCAATAAAGAAGAAGTGCCCAAGCCATCTCCGAAGCTGCTACCTATGGATGGTGCAGGGATAGAAGCCATCCGTGCATGGGAACCACCTAAAAAGGGGCGTAGGTGGATGTGGGTTCCCAAAAGCCAACCAGCCATTGGTGAGGCAAGCAAGGATGGAATGGATGAGTTAGTATTGACGTGGGGAGACAACACCTGGCCACCAAATGTGCCAACAACGGTGCCATAGGAGGCAATGCATGGAAGAAAGTAGGGCATCCTATTGCCAAGGAGAGCGGCGATCCAATTGGGGGAAATTGGCGATGCATGGTGCAACAACTGCTTAACTTTGGTGCTATCGCAAAGGGCTACGAAGGAAGTAAGCCTGCAACGCAGAAACTTGCCAACGGGAGGCAAGAAGGAGCTGGCGCAAGGCGCACTTATTTGAAGAAGGCCAACCAGTGAACGAGGAAGTGGGAAGGTTCCAAACAACGACCAAGAGGACTTCGTGCGAGGGACGTGGTACTGGTGAGGCAAAGCCAGCATAGCCAACCCCAAGGCCAACATCGGGGCACAAGTGGCAAGCTTATAAGGCCATTTCCCATTGTTAAAGGGGTAGGAAAATAGGCCTACAAGGATGGAATACCACCACAAGTCAAGCACTACAATGGGCACCGCGTCAGCCAACTGAAGCCCTATGGGAAGGGCAAGACAATTTCAAGCCAGGGGCAACCTAGTATAGCAACTGTGGGCATGCATCAACAATTGGGGAAGAAGCCAAAGGATTGGAATGCTAATGGCATGGTGATTAAGAGCAAGCAACACAACTTACACAAGCATCAAGCCCAACGGACAGGGCAACGCAGCAGCAAGGCGAGTTGTAGGCCAATTGGGGACTTAAAGAACATCCAAGATGCCAACCGGGCCTATGGGGTGGCTATGGCATCGAGGACAATGCCTCTATAGGTGGGGGAGAATGTTACATTCCACCGAAAGATATCCCCCCTATGTATGCTAAAGGAGCAAAGTGGGTTGTGCGAGGAGGAGAAAGCCTTAGGTTCGAGGAGGAGAGTACCCTTAACTCATGGGTGACATGTCCAAATGAGCTAAAATTTGGTATAAGGCCTTTATTTGGGATGTAAAGGCTACCCAAAAAGTTTGATGGAAAACACACGAGTGGATTGAGAGAATTGGCTAGACAGCCAGGGTGCGTTGTGCCAACGGGCCTATTGCGCAGAGCAGCGGGCCAATTCAGTCTGTACTGCCGCAATGGCATAGGTAATAAGTATACAGCTAGCCAACTCGTGCAAGGAGGTTAACAACCAACCTAAAGAGCTTCTAATAGGCGGGAAGGCAGCCCCAATGGAGGTTAATTCGGTGGAATTGTGTAGAAATCTTTAGAAGTTGGTGGAGAGGCCTAGAACGTGTAAACCTCCTAAAAGTTTCTAGGCCAACAAATATCCACCATCGGATTGAGTGAATCCCAGCCTCCTTCATTTCAAAAAATCCAAGAAATTATAGGGAAAACCATACCAGAAAATCCAAGAAGTGTGAATACCAGAAAATCCAAGAGATCCTTCCAAGTTAGGAGAGCCACTAGTCTTTGTATATTTGTGCATTCTTTGTAATGCATTTGCGTAGTAATAAAAGCATTATTTCTTAGCATTCCAATGTGCTTTCTTTATATTCTTATACACTTCTATTTCTACTGCCAATTGCCTAAGTTACTAGGCAAGTTGTGGGAAGGCTAACTAGCAAGTTTAAAGGAAGCAACGCTAGTGCCGCACAAGTGTGCATGTTTGGGTGAAAAATAACAAGCCCGTGACACTTAGCTCAAAAAATTGCTAATTTGGGTTATTTTTGGCTGATCATGAATGAGGACTATGCGAAGTATATGCAGAAGTGTCATAAGTGTCAAATTTTTGCCAAACTACAGCATCGGCCTCTTGTTCCACTGAATCCTATAGCGACACCATGGCCTTTTACCATTTAGGGCATAGATGTCATCGGAAGAATCTCCCCGAAGTCCTCCAGTAGTCATGAGTACATTCTGGTAGCTGTAGACTACTTCACAAAATGGATTGAAGCAGCGCCATATTAGGTCTTGAATTCTAAGAAGGTGGCCCATTTCATCTGAACTAATATCCTTTATCGGTTTGGAACCCCCTTCGAGATAATCACTGATAATGGCTCCCACTTTCAGAAAGAAGTAGTTCGCCTGCTCTAAAAAGAAGAAATTCAGCATCACCGCTCCTCTCCTTACCGACCACAGACAAATGGGGTCGATAAGGCTGCTAACAAAACCATCAAGACCATTTTGCAAAAGACTATTGTGAAGCATAGAGACTGGCATGAGCATCTGCCTGCTGCCTTATGGGATTACAGAACCACTATCCGTACTCCGACAAGTGTGACCCCGTATGCCCTGGTGTATGGAATGAAGGTTGTCCTCCCTATTGAAATGAAAATTCGCTCTGCTAGGGCGATGAGAGAAAGCCAGCTAAGCGAAACAGAGTGGATTAGGGGCTATAATGATCACTTGAATGCCATCGATGAGAAGATAATGGATGCTTTGTACAAAATTTAGGGATATCAGCAGAAACTCGCTAGACATTTCAACAAGAAGGTGAAAGATAGGGGTTTACAGGAAAGGAACTTGGTTTTGAAAGAGATCCAAGCTCCTGTACATGACCCAAGAGGAAAGTTCATACCAAATTGGGCTTGACCATATGTGTTCAAGAAAATTCTATCTGGCAGAGGCGTCATCCTCATGGACGTGGACGGGAACTAGTTCTCCAATCCTTACAACCTGGATCAGTTGAAGAGATATTTTGTTTGAAGAGAATGGCTGTAATTAGTTTTTTTTTTCTTTTCATGCATCTTTAACCAGAACTACGTGGACCTGATTCTCCCTAAAAGAAAATGACAGAAAAATGATGTAAGGGATACGTAGGCAGCCTGACTTGGGTGCGGTCCAAATCATAATGTAATGCATTTTTTTTTGCATGACAAAGCATCTCATTCTCATTTCCTCTGTGCCTAATGCATCATCCATTTGATTCTTTTGCCTAAGCAATATATATATATATATATATATATATATATATATATATATATATACACACACACATTAAAAAAATGCTC
>CATKHJ011293846.1:0-11084 GCA_949750685.1 Vernicia montana
ATATATATATATATATATATATATATATATATATATATATATATATATATATATATATATATATTTTTTTTTTTTTTTTTATTTAGTGTTTCTAGTTTCTACCATAGTTTACACAGAAATTAATATATAGAGTAGATTATGGAGTTGGAGAAGGATGAATAACATGTGTAATTAATAGTTTTATTGGATTTTTTCCACTTTAGTTAATTATAAACAATGATTCCTCATAATCATATGCAAGAAAGAACTTTAAAAAATCTAAAGGTTTAATTAATCCTAGAATTAATAAATATTATAAACATAATTAAAGAATCAAATGACAAGCTGATAATTGTACCTGTATCCATCCACGTTGGCACCATATTTGTCAACAAATTGGTATACACCCTTACCCTGTAAAAGTTCAAACACTATGATTAGAATTCCCTGAGTTTATTTACAATTAAAAAAAAAAAAAAAAACAAAACAAATGACAAAAAATTAAGCAAAGTCAGACTAACCTTGCCTTTCCTTCCGGATGCATCAAGCCCTTCCCTGAGTTTCATGCCGCCGTTGATTCCTACAGTAAAAAATTTTAACTGTTTGTTAGAAATATAAATCATTCTTATTTTTTCACCCATATAATTTAAATATATTTATATTTCTTAAAAAATATATTGCATTGACCCTCTAAATGTTTCAAAATTAATATTCTAATCTATATGTTTTATAAGATAGGTGTAGCAGTCGTTTCTAAGATTTTTTAAAAATCTTTAATCTATTTTGAAAAGTAATTTAAATTTTTTGAGAAAATGATTTTCGCCCCTCAAAATTTATAAAAGAAATTCTCTGTTGTCCCAAAAAATAATATGTTAGGTCCGCCACTGCTTAAGATGTTTAAGCTAAAATATTTATATTTTATCATTAAAAAAAAAGAAAAAGAAAAGAGGGAGATAGATGAGAGGAACATACCATAAGGCTTGTCAGTCTTGATCTTCTTTTTAGCACTGGCCTCAACTCTGAAAGTTCTTCTTGAGAGAGTTGGGAGACCTCTGACTGAAGACTTCTGAAAAGAGAAAGGAGATGGTTTTAGGCTAACTGAAGCCATAACTGAGGCTGCCATTTCAATTTTCGAACTGAGAGTCTGTAACTGATCTCTTCTCTTCTCTGGCTATTCACTTATTAATTAAAAATACTTGTTTATTTGTAATTATTAGTCCTGTGGTGTGTGTTTCAAAATGCTAGATAATAATAGTTACATCACAGATAGTGATTCTCTCTTTGCCACGTGTCAATCATATGTGGCTTGTATCTAGATATGATGTTGCGAACATTATCTGGATGAGAGTGGGAACCATTTCATCCACGTGGAATCAGCCCATTGGCACCAAAATTATTATATATTTCCACAAATCTATATCTATTTATTTATATTTACTAGTAAATTAGTACCTTTTTTTTTTTGCCAAAGAGTAAATTAGTACTTGAGTTACGCATAGTTGACATGATTTTCGAATTTGCGATTTTATGTTATGTATATAATCAAGAAAATAAACACTATAATTATAAATAAATTTATCTAACAATTAAATTCGAATTATATATATTCAATATTATAACCATTTAAGTATATAGTATAATTATTAAAATCTTCAATAAACTTAATTGTTTATGTTATATTGCTTTTTATGATTTCAACAATATAAATAATTAGATTAAAAAAATAATTTACATTATGTTAAATATTTATAAATAATTAAAATAAAAAATAAAGAAATTAAATATGGAGAACAAAGTAAGAAATCGAAGTTAATGAAATATTTAATAAAATAAAATAATTTATTTTTATGTTATTACTTATAAAAAACAATCCATAAAACATATAAAATTCAAACAACAATGTTAATAACAAAAAAAAAATCTTTTTTTTTTTTTTTTTACATATATAGTGGTTGATAGAAAAATTTAAAACCTATTAAAATAATTAAGTTATTCTAGCATGAGAATAAAGGTAAAAAAATACTATAGATTAAATCAAATTATTAATAAAGTTGAAATAAATTTAATAAAAAAATATGTAATAATTCAAATGAAATATACACATAAAAAAAAAATTACCATACTTTTGTAATACCCCAAGTTCATATGTGTTTCCTAATAAATATATAAATGAGCTAAGAGTTGTGCATTATGTGTGTGTGTATATGAGTTATGAGAATGTGAACTATGAGTTTTAAAGCAGAAATTTCCTGACTGATATGAGTTAATCATCAGACATTGTGCACATTGTAACGTAATGGATAAGGTATAATATCTTATCCCTATCTAGAAAGGGTAAATTGTCCTAAACATTAAGTCTGATTCACTTCATGAAACCATGAGGAGGGTATGCATAATAATAAACCTCTAACTTATATTTCTTTATAATTTAAGGAGGTTGGTTCCTTAGTGATCGCTCCTATCATAATGGAGGTCGGTCTAGTGATCGCTCTTAAGGAGGTCGGTCTCCTAGTGATTGTTCCTAAAGTCAAAAGACTCCTAAATTGATTGATTTCTGCTAAATTACTATGAGTTAACCAATGAACTTATTCATTGTTAGAATTGTTATTTGATCCTTATAAGATATGATAATTCATTTGTTAAATTGTATATTAATTGACGAGTCATGAGCCCTACCATCCTTGTAAGCTAGTCTTGAATCACCAAACCTCACAAGTATAATAATATATTCTTTACTCATTACTTTATCTCATTAGTAATTTCATTTTTCAGAAGATTAGAAATTTATTAGCTCGGTTCTTCAGGCATTCTTCATCCTAAAGAACCATTTTAATCAATGTAATCTTTCATTATTATATTTGTAATTAAAGTATATTTTAGTGCTCCATGAGTGTAGAGAGAGATATTCTTTTAGTCTTAATGGCAATTACATGGATGATTTTATACGTATTATTTTATGAGAACCCATGGTATGATATGAGTATTATGAGACTTATGAGTATTAGCATGTGTATATGATGAAATGGATTGATGTATGTGTTTAGGTTCTGATCTTGGGATAAACTTGTATGTTGTTATAATGCTATTTGGATTGTATGATAAAAAATGTTCTACAAGTTTTCAGTGACCTTATATCTATCCATATTCTAAAATCGTCACAGTTGCAAAATTGGACCGTAACAATTTTCGGAATGAATAAAAGAAATTGATCCTTTGAACAAAAGAAATCAATAATATAATCATTGAAAAGTCCATCTTATAACCTTATATTTATTATAGAACTGTTTAAATTCTTTGTTTAGTAAGTATTTAGGAGTATAATTTTTATTTGTATTAGGATTAAAATTTTTAATCTAAAAAATATTTTCTAATATTTTTATTTTTTTTAATAATTCAATCAATGTATGGATAGACTAGTTCTTTTAATCAATGACATTATAAACCATATATATATATTTTTTTTTGGGCAATTCAAAGATTTTACCTTTTAATAGATTTTTATATATAATATAGATATAAATATAAATAAATAATCAATGCATCATAATTGATAATAGAAATTTTCTAAGGGAAAATTACTATATAATTCATGAGATTTGATCTAATTAACTAATTCGTTCCTATTTTTTAAGAAACTAACTAATTAGTCTCTTAGTTTTGATTCCGTCAATACTTTAGTCTTTTCGTTTAATTTCATCATTAATTACATGTGAAAAGATTAAAATAACCCTCATTTTAATTTTAATTTACCATCTCTACCAACATTAAAAACCAAAAATTCAAAAAAACAACATTACACAGTTTAAAGAGCTAAAATTCTCCAAAGGACCAATCTTTTCCAAGAGGAACAAGAAAAGACATATGATGAAGAAGAAAGCCTAATTGAATTAAAAAATTTCTCTAGATTAGAATAGAGAATTTTTTTTTTGTTCAATAAAAAAAAATTACTCTTTGCTAATTGAGTTTAATAATTACTCTTTGTTCAAAAGAATTTTTTTTGTTCAATAAAAGCCTAATTGAGTTTAATAATTTTTTATTCGACTTTGTGTTGGCTCTTTTTTGTTCTCTTTGCTATATAATTTGTGTTGGCTCTTTTTTGTTCTCTTTGTCCATCTTTGCGAACAGAGGAGAGGATATCTCCTTTAAAAGCCAAGTATTGGTCGCATAATTTTTACTCATTTGCTCCTTATTGTATAATTTTCTATCTTGTTCAACTTTACATGTTTTGCTTCTACAATTTTCTGCCCTTGCTATATAGAAGTTTTTAATAGTCAAATCACCTAGCCAAGTAGTGTTTGCCATCTACTATATAGAAAGATAAGCGATGGGGGAGGGAGGGAGGGATGATGATTTCGAACCCCAATCACTTGTTTTGAGACTTAATACCTTTACGTTTGGAAGCGACTCCTTGGAAAGTCAAATCATATTTGATGCCAAGTCCACGACCAAAATCCAACTCGTGATAGAGCACTTTGAAATGTAGTCTCCACGACACAATATCAACTCGTAAAAGAGAATCTTAGAATAAATACTCACAAAATAATTAGTTTTGATTGTATGAACTTTGATTCAAGAAAGAATCAATAAACAAGAGAACACGCTCTTAAGAAACCGAAGTTTAATTTCAATAATTAATAATCAATAATTTGAATTACAATTTAAGTTAAGGCCACATTTATAAGGTTACAAGGATAAGTAACCTTAACTAGGGTGTTTGGCCACAAAACTAAACTGAATCTAACTTAAAATTAACTAAACTCGTACTTGGGCTTTAGCTAATTAAAAACAGGTTCAAAACTACTTATAACATGAAAATAAAGTAGTTTAAACATACTTTGGGCTTAACACATAACATTGGCAACCCAAAATAAGTAAAACATGATAAATTGAATTCGAAAAGCCCAAATAATTGAAGGACCAATTCGAATGAAGAATGGCAGCCTTGTAAACACTAGAATTATAGCTATTAGGAGAATATATTAGGCCCAAGCAAATAGGAATGTAATTTGGCATCTTCATCTTGACATTGGGCTTGAATAGATTGATTAAGTCCTTGAAGCTTCCTTGAATATAATTGGATCCATATGTAAAGCTCATGATCCAAATATCCTTGATTGGTTTATAGGAAACTTCATGCAACCTCTTATTCCTCTTGAATGATCCAACAAACAAGTACAATGGTTGGATTGCACTCCCTTGCAAGCTATCTTGATAAAAAGGACAGCCTTAAAGAACCTTCTTGAAATTTTTATCATCCATACATTTGTGATCTTCTTGCAAGACATCTTGATTCTCATCATTCCCTCCCTCCTCAAAATGATTCATCCTCGAATCTTGATCTACATCAATGAGGCAATGATTATAATTTGAATTGAAACAATCATCACTATACTCATCATGGGCATTCAATTTGTAGACTTCTTCATTCAAACAACTTTTGAAAATAAGAATTTGTATCATCAATCTAGGTAAACAATTCTTTTCAAAAGATTCAACCACAATTCCTATCCCAATTTCATCAAACTTCTTGTTTGGGATTGTATTGATTGTATCATTTCTTTTAATCCATGACAATCCTTCTTTATAATCCTGAAAAAGAGAAACAAAACTAAACAAAAAAAATTCAAGTTTGTTAGTGTTAGAAGATAAAACTCTCTTTTCTTTCTCAATAATGCAAACTTCTTTTCTCTCTTCACTCTCAATATTTTCATTTGACTTTCCAATATTTCTTTTCTCTCATTTGAAAGTTCTTTATTTTCTTCCTCACTCACTAATTCTTTCTTTTCCTCACTCTCTATCTTTTTTTCCACTCTCATTTTATTTGAATTCTCCCTCTTTATTCAATTCATCACTTTCTTTCTTTTTGAAAATCTTAACCACTTCCTGTAATATCCTTGATCCAATTAATTCCTACAAAGTAACAATAATGCCATTAGAAGGCAATTTGAATGATTATTTGAGATCATGAGATCAATAGGAGCTTAAACAAAACTTGGTAAAATACACATAATTTTTTTTTTTTTTTTTTTTTTTTATGTTCTGTGATATTATAGTACATATGAACTCATAAAAATGTGAGGAACATGATTAATGAAATAAAGACAATAAACTGCATCGATATCGGTTACAACAATGTATAGTGAAAAAGAAGGGTAAAACGATCATTTCGCAAAATCTGTCAAAATGGCAAGTTAAATGTAAATAAACATGTGAAGCAAGTGAAAGGCCCAATCATGTATTTAAATGGCCGACCCACTATGATTGATGGAAGGGAGAATTAACTTGAAATTACATGAAAACAAATGGTCAAATTAAAAGAATGAAATGGACCCCACAATTTTAATAGTCAAAATTTCTACTTAGAAAAGGAAAGTTTATGGAAATTTCCTATCATCCAAATTATGGACATATTTATCTATATATAAATGAATTATGTAAAGTTAAAATTGAGTTAAATTACTAGCCATTGGATCAAGTTAAACAAATCAACATCATCCATTTAACTTAAACTTATCTAAAAGGCTATAAAAATCACTAATTGCTATTATTGTCATAGAAAGAAAATTGTAGCTCTTTCTTTCTCAAGAATGGCCAGCCATCCAAGAGTGCCTCAACAAGAAATATGAAACTTTAAGGTAATCTCTAAATTTTTCCTCCAAATTTCTTTTTAAGTATGATTAACTAGATTTTAATGTAGGAATTGCTAAAATTCTTTTTCTTCTTGCTTTTGTTTATTCGGCCTACCAAAGGAAAATTGGGGAAGGTGAATTATTTTATTTTTCTAATGTTTATGGGTGTATTATGAAGTGAATTGAAAGAATTGATAAGTTGATTGAATTTAAATTATATGATGGAGTTTAATTTGGTTATTGAGCTTGAATTGGGAAACCTAGGTTTTGAATTAAGCAGAAAATTAGAACACCCATACTGTCAGTTTAGAGGTCGAATTTAGGGAATTGTAAAACATGAAAGTTGTATTATTTTAACTTAATTAGAGACCCATAAAAGAGTTTTATGAGATACTTGAAAAGTAATGAGATATGTCTCTTGAAAGTAGACTGACTCGGATTTAGGGGTTTTTGAGTAAACTCGGACTGTTTGAACCTATAGAGGGTTTTATAAATAGAATTTGGACATAGTCAAAATATAAAAGTTGTAGGTAAATGTCTCAGGTATTCACTTGTAAAAGAAAATTTAAAATATTTACTGTGTACAAAGAGAAATCTTACTTGAACGGAAACTAATCCTGTTCAGAGATTGAATGGGCAATCCAAAATGGAGTATCCTAAAAGATGGATTTAGAGACTTAATTAAGTCAAGTATAAAAAATTAAAATTGATAATTGATATGTTTATAAGTTGTGTAAAAGAAAATTTAAATTGGATATGTGTATTGTGAGATGTGACCTAGTAAATATGATAAGGTATGGAAACCTTTGTAATCTAACACCATTGATAGACTTGAGAATATATCTCAAGAATTGAACATGATAAAGATAGAATTAGAAGAAATTGAAAACTAGTTAAATGATCATTGATATATTTATAATTAACCCACAAAAGGATTTGATAAAATTTCAAGTATAGTATGAGAATAAGAGGTTGTTCTACAACTGACTCTATAATTAAGTTCAACTTGTAAACTGAATTATAACCTATGATTTTAGGACTTTAAAGATGGAATTAGGTTAAACTCAAAACATAAGAAATGTTCCTTAATGTATCTAGTACCTCCTAATAAAATAAAATTTCAATTGAAAACATAAATCTTGATTTATACTCAAAATAGTGTGACAGGGTCAGTCTGCCCTGTAACAGAAACAAAGTTGGATTGAAATGGTCACCAAGTTTTCTATGAATTTAATTCTAAGTCAAATTTTGGATATATTGTAAATGTATGTGTCTAATTTTAAATAAAAAAATAATCAACTCATTTGGATTAGTGAATTTTGAGAAATGACAAAAACAAGGTGACAAGGTCTAGTGACATAACTAGACAATGAATAAAAATGTAATGTGACAAAGTTAACAAATGTAAATTAATTGATTATCTATATATGAAAATAATGAATAAATGATTACTGAGAATAAATAATGGTGAATTGAATATGATTATCCAATATGAATTTAATATGAAAGTGTATTGAATTGTTATAAAACAAATCACTGGAGCCAAAAGTGCTCATTTGGCCATTTGGCCCGTATATGAAAATTGAATAGAAATGTATTTCAAATTGTTATAAATGCATATGTATATGCTACTAAATATATTGACTTGCATTGATGTTATATAAGAGTATTAGAGTTACAATTAGATGGTCAAATCAATAAAGTAATTAATAATCTTTGGTTAAATGGTATAAAGGATATGGTTCAATGTAAAACCTAAAGAAGGAAGATAATCTGGAGATTAGAAGTATCACTGCCAAGTGTACTAAGAGCTTGTATTAGGAGCTAAGAAAGTCAAGGAGAGTACTTCGAAAACCTTACATTCCTTTAATGAAACAATTGTTTAAATTATTTCTTTTTAATGAGGCCTTTGGCCTATCTATTGTTATTTAACTATTTTTCAATGAGGCCCTCGGCCTAATTATGGGTATATGAATCCCTTTATTGAGGCCTTAGCCCTACTTTTTATTATCTTTTATACATCAATACTTTCACTGTAATGAATCCGTTCCTGATCTAATATTCCTCCTTTGACTACCCAGTGTATCCTAATCGATAAACTGTTCTCTTAGTCATGTTCCTTTAAGAAACCAATTGATCCATGTATAAAATTCCTTTGCTTCTTCAATTGATCACCTTTCACTGAACCCTATGTGATTCGTTATTATATACTGTTTATCTTTTATTGAATTTTATATGATTCATCATTGTACACTGTTGATTCAAAATGCTATAAAGCTTACATAGTGGATCAAAAGTGATTTTATTATATTACTGAAAGTAGAAATCCCCGACTGATGTAGGTAATACGTCAGACTGTGTGCACACGGGAAAGCCTGCGAATAGGGTGAGCGTATCGCCTCAGCTAAGAGGGGTGGTCCTAGTTGTGAGACCTAATCATTCTTACGCTCTATATTACTATTTATGAGTGAGCAAAACATTTGGATGCCACTCCACTGTTTACTTATATGAGTGGGCAAGGCATTAGCCGGCACTCCACTGTTTACATGTGGGAAGCACACCACTTCCAAGATCGTGATTTTTGCTAAAATGATATTATTGAATCTCGACTGTCATTGACCATTATTATTCTTACTGACCACTGTTATTGAATCCTAACTATCATTGACCATTGTAGTTGTTATTGACCATTGTTATGGAAAACCGAATGTTATTGATCATTGTTATTAAATTTTGACTGTCATTGATTATTGTTATTGAATCCTGATTGTTATTGATCCCTGTTATTAAATTCTGATTGTTATTGACCATCGATACTGAATCCCGACCATTATTAACCATTGTTATTGAATCCTAACTGTGTTTCCTATACTGTTACATTGATATTCTGATATTGAATCTCAATCATTATTGATTATTAGAAAATTGTTTCTCCTCCATCGTTTCATTGGAATCTAAATCGCTATTGATCATTGAAAAATTGTTCCTCCTCTACTGTTTCATTGAACCTTAATAATAGACCCCAACTGTTATTGATCATTGAAAAATTACTTCTTCTATACTGTTATATTGGAAAAATAATAATTTTATTGTTAAACATATATTCAAATGATGCTTTCTATTCATTGTAAGTACTCACTGAGCTTCTCTCACACCTCTACAGTGTTGTATTTCAGGTCCAGTAGCAGATTCAGCAAGTAGATCTCAAGCATCCATCTCCACTTGGGATTACTTCGCTGAATGTAAGAAGATTATAGCTTACTGTTTCAGTAGAATCATTTAGAGCTCCATGGACTTAAATGGTTTAATATTTTAATAATTGGTTAAATTGAATTCTTTATATGGTTTAGAGATTATAATGTCATATGTTAATATGGATACATAAATTATCATTTAAAACAATGTGGTGTGATCAAAGATGATTAAATATTGGGAGGATTTATATTGGTCTACATGAAGTTAAGGATATGGTAATGTTTTATTTGGAAGTGTTTATTTAATGCAGGTTGTGAGCCTGGGGTATTATTATAGTTGCAGCTCTTATGCTGCCAAATTGAAATTAATTGCTAGTGTTCACTGTAATTTATGATATTAATTATATTGTATTATCGATTAACTGGGTTCTACGGGTTATTGGTATCTTTATGATTACCCATGCCCTAAGACCATCACATCGCCAAAGGTGGGATGTGACACTTCCTCTCTTTTTAATTCATAGACCCTTTTGACACACTCAAATCTACCACTCTTTCACTCTCACTCTCTTTTATTACAAGCTCAACATCACTATTTTGTCATTGAAGTTCTTCCTCTCTTTTTCTTTGAATCTTCATTTGATCATCATACAATTCTTTTTGAGAAAGAGGAATAAAGGTAGCATGCTTTCCATCTTTTAGTGGGACTTTATAGCGGTTAGTAGACTTGATATGTTTTGCTTGACTAGCATATATCCATGGTTTTCTAAACAAAACATGTGTTACATTCATAGATACAACTTCACACAAAACTTCACCTTTATACTTTCCCAAAGAGAATGGAACTAATACTTGCTCTTTAACCTTGACATATTTTTTCAACAAATACAATATGTATGGTCATGGTGAAGGAACATTGGGTGCAAATTAAGCGGAAGCAACATGGTGGGTGAAATTTCAAATAATTTAAAATTTCACAACACCCAACTATTAGGTCCAATAAACATTCAAGCAATATTTTTAATTAATGTGTAAAATACATATGAAAGAAAAGAAAGAGCAAGTGGTAATCTCATTACCTTTTGAAGCCAAAGTCTTTAATCTTTTCTTTTCCTTTGAGCTCCCCCAATGTTGAACCTCTAGAATTTCCACACCAAGCTTTATCTTTCAAGCTCCTTTTGGTTTCCTTGGTTGTTCTTGATTTCCTCTCTTTGGTTGTCCAAATGAAATCAAGATCTTCCTTTTGGCAAACCTTTGGTGTTTGGATTTCTTTTTTTTTTTT
>CATKHJ011294240.1:0-13951 GCA_949750685.1 Vernicia montana
TAGGATTTGAGCTTTGTAGTTCAAGTATTATTCATCATGGATGGTGATTCAAGTAATAAGGTAAGAAATATCTAAGTTTCTTTATTTGATTATAAGTTAAGATTTGATAAGAATTGGTTTATTGTTAGAGTTTTAAGTTGATATTTGATAGGTAAATAAATATATATGAGATGTATTAGCATATTTGTGATGTCTATTGTAAATTGATGATTAGATAGCAACTAAAAAAGAGCTAGGGTTATATGAGTTCTCATATGGAATATAAGTTAAGATTTGATGAATAGATAAATTGTATGTGGTGAATTAAGTTATTTGTGATCTTTACTATAAATTAATGATGTGATGGTAGAGAAAAGAGAACTAAAATTATATTTGAATCTAAGTTAAGATTAAACTATTAGATGAAGCTATTTACAATTCTAAGTCAAGATGAGTATTGATTGAGTTCATTTATGTGTAATTCATTAATTGTAGACTTTAGAGGAGACCAAAAGAGTAATGAAAGGCATAAGGCGGATCAATGCTATTATAAGATATGAAAGACGAATTCATGTGAATAGAAGTGCTATTTGAATGAGGTGAATGAAAAATATACTGTTATTTAATATGTTTTGAATTCTGGAATATAGTTCTTTGTAAACAACCCAAATCATGAATTATTCGTTATTCATTGAATTGAGAATTCACTTATCAATTGATAATCTTTTCATTTGTTACATATATGTTCCATGTGAATTCACCAATACCCTACATGATGTGATCATTGAAGTACCTCTCACTTGATTATTCTTCATATGTCCATTAAATTCCATTTGTTATGTTCATTGAAATTTCTATCTTTGCTCATTGAGTTCAATTTGATGAATTATTGTCAAGTCTAATTGAAGCATGGATAATCATGCCATATGAGTCCATTGAATTCCATTGATGTGTTATTGAAAATCCAATAAGTGTCAATTGAATTCCACTTGATGTGTCATTGAAACTCCTACAATGAATCATTGTTATCATAATTACAAGTTCATTGATATCTCTAAATGAGAATTATTGATTCATAGAAATCCCTTTATAACGGAATCATGTGACATTGTACTTATTATGCCATTTGAACATTGATTTGTGCAATTCTGAATCTTTAAGCAGAAATTCCCGACTGATGTGGGTAATACATTAGACTATGTGCACATGGGTATCCACGGATAAGGTAAAATATCCGAACCTTAGCTAGGAGGGATGGTCCTAGCCATAAAACTTGATCAGTTTTATGATTTATCATATGATGTGAAGGGTATTACTCAAAAGAAGTCACTGCTCTATTTATATATTATATCATGCGATGTGATGTGACGAGCCCATCCGCTCCGGACCATCTAATTTCTACTAAATTATTATTGATCCATGTCTTCACATGTTATATGCGTTTTGGAATATATCTATTACCCAATATGTACACATGTGTTTTAATCCACCAGTTCACATGTTCTTTTTCTTGAGTATTCACTTGTCCATTACCTTATATGTTTTATGTACATACTAAAGAGTATGGTGTTTCATATGCTCATATGTTCAATGCTTCATTCATTCATAAGTATATGTAAAAAAGTTTAAGATATATGTACCAAGTGACAAATGTTAAATGATGTGTGATAATTAAAATGCTTTAGATTATACATATGTATATGATCAAGATATCTATATATGATCAGGATATGTATATAAAGGATTAGAATAAATTTTAAAGTAAAGTATGTGAATCCAATATGTATTCTAGATGTGAAGTAATAGAAATTGTTTGATCTAGAGGAGAGTATATAGGTATATATCAAGATATGTCAATGTGCATATATAGTGGTGTATGATGGAAAGAAAACTTCTAATTAAGGTGATAAATTATAAGTTGAATTATATATGTGTATATGAAGTTTATCAAGAAATCATGTGATGATTTGACTATAAAGTGTTTAAGGTAAACTTAATTATTGAAATGCTTATGAATATAGATGAATGTGCTATGTAATTAAATATGATTAGTGGTGATATATTTATATAGTTATGAGGATTGAGAGAAATAAGAAGTAAATATAATAAGTAAAGAAATATATGGTTTGATAACATAATAAGTTAGTATATTAAGGGCACTATGTGGTAAGAAAAATGTGCAAGGATCTAATGTGGACTATAATAATGATATTTATATAAAATTAAGTGATACTACATTTGGAGATATACTATCAAGGGGAATGTGTATTAAGAATTGAAGCATCATATAGTAGTAAGAGTGTAATGAGTGTTAAGTTTTGAAAATGTACAGGTATGATTTTGGTGTATAAATGATTTAGATAATTATGTATATGATTTTGTTGATAGATCATAAATATGAAAAGTTTAATTATATATGTGCGATTTGGAGATTAGTAAAAGCAAGAGTTCATTAGAAGTATATAAGTGAAGTTAATAAAGTATACATGAGAATAAGTAAATAATAAGAATCTAAGAAAGGTATGTACTTAAGAGCATATTATAGGTATGGACAAGTGAATTCATGTTAATGAGTCTTTTGCCACATTCTTTACTTTCACCTATTGTGGAGAGTTTATTGCTCCTATACGTGTTATTAAGTAACCATCGCCATACATGTTATTTGTTCATTGCTTACAAGTTAACTTCTACATGTCAAATTGTTCAATTGCCTCTACGTGTTCATGTCAAGATCCTATTTGTTTTCATTTGTTTCAAGTGTATGAATGAGTCATTATTGTTATTGTAAGCTAACGTTGAATACCAAGCCACACAGTTTATGGCAGTATATGCTTCACTCATTGAGATTTGTTTCTCATTAGTGGTGGTTATTTATTTTTCAGGAAAATTAACAAATCATGACAAGAAATATATATGTTCTAAAGGCAAAATATATGAAAGATTTAGAAGATTATGTATAAGATTCAAGGAGATCCTTAAGTGATGATGCTACTCTTGAGGGCTTGCATGTGAAGGTTTTAACTTCTTATTTGTATACTCATATTTGTATATTTGTAGAAGTGTTTAGAACTCCATGTGTGTAACTAAGATATATATCTATACAAGTAATATTAAGTAATAATTGTATATGATAAGATATATATTATGAGTATAAGTATCGACAGATGTGTATAAAAACTTGAATAACTGATGTGATATCAGGTTGAGATTCTAGGGATGTGATGCGATTGTATGTTATTGTTGGTTAGTTGCATGATACCATAGTGGATTAATAGCATGTATGGATTCTACGGGTTTTTGGTGGATTTAGGCTTACCCATACCCTAGGACCGTCGCGGCTCAGAAGTTGGGTCGTGACACTCAACCACTTAGTCACCGCCGTGACTTCTAAATTCACCGCCGTGAATTTTGAAGTCACGACCGTGAATCCTTAATTCACTGCTGTGAATTTCATCCGGAAGCAATTGTTTGAAATTCACTCTTTTATTCACCGCCGTGACTTCCATCCAAAGGCCCAACTCTTAACACATAATTCACATATATACTTAATATGCAACTCATAACCCACAATTTCTCATGATACATGACTTATAACTCATTTACACATACATTAGGAGTCAAATAAGAATTTGGGGTATTACACTAGGTCTTCATAGCTATCAGTTATGAGTTATGTGAACTTGGGGTATTACAATATCCCTGATTCAATTGAACATTTCCAAGTTCATTTGAAGCTATTATTGAATTTCAAAGAACATCACTGATACCTTATTGAATATGCATATGATTTATTGTTCATATCTTACAAACTTTCTTGAAATGATAAGCAGAAATCTCTAACTGATGTGGGGTAATACATCATACCTTGTGCACATGGTAATAAGCCCATGAATAAGGTGAGCGTATTTAGACCTTAGCTAGGAAGGGTTTGATGGTCCTAACCGTGAGACCTGATCAGTCTTACGTTTTGTATTACTGTTTATGAATGAGCAAGGCATTAGCCGCCACTCTAGTTAATTTCACGTGGGAAACAAACTGTTTCCAAATTCTATTGATTTTTGTTAAATTGTTCATAAGTGGAACCCTTATTGAATACTTGAATAATAACTTTTCATTGATACTAAATGGTATTAAATTTGCATCTTTGATATATATATATATATATATATATATATATATATATATATATATATATATATATATATATATATATATATATTCTCTTGCTAGCATATTATGTTAAAATATTACATTCTCACTGAGTACAACTCACCCTTTAGTGGTTCATGATTTTTCAAGTAATACTGGAGGTCAGGTAAGGTAATTCTCAAGCTTCATTATTATTATACCTTGAAGAATTAAGTCTAGAGCTTCATGGTCATTATGATTCATAATACTTATCATTAAAGATTAAAGATTTCTAATTATGGTATGTAATCATACTATAATGGCATTGAAAATAATGGATAATAATTGCTAAGAATGAATACTGATAGAATTGGAATATTGTTGATATACTTTAGGTATTTTTATGAGATATGTTAAATATATGAATATGGATTTACAGGTTATGATCCTGGATGTATGTTCATTGTATAATGTGCTTAATATAGCATATAATAGGGGTTCCATAGATTTAGGTGACCTTATGTCTCCTTATGCCCTAGGACCGTCACATCTCAAAGATGAGATGTGACAATCCATTTCCAGCAAAATGTGATAATAATTCCTATACTTCAACAATATCAAAGCTTTGTGAACTCCAAGAGCTTCTGCCACCCTTGGAGAGAAACTAGCCTCTGCAAAAACAAACCTGGCAGCAACCATATTACCATATGTATCTCTAATAATGCAACCAAAACCCAATTTGCCCTAATTGGAAAAAATAGTTGCATCAACATTTGCTTTAATCCATCCACTCGAAGGACTATTCCAAAAAAAAAACAATAGCTACCTGATCATTTAATCCTAATTGAAATTGATCTCTTCCCTTTCTCATAGCCTGCCATTGGAATAAATAATTACTCGCCTTGTTTAGAACTTGACGAATTGAACTATCATCAATAGAGAATAGTTTTCTTCATTGTTATGCCTATCCAAATTGAAAGAAAGCCAATCTTTAAAGTTGAAGGCATTACCTACATTAGTGCTAAGCAAAGAATAATATTAGCATTGTCTTGCAAATTGGCACTTAGTCAGCACATGATAAAAAGTTTCTTCCACAACCTTGGACAGGTCAAGGAAATCTCAACACGCTTTCTATTAAAAATATATGTTGTTGGAATAAAATCATGATACGCTCTCTAAACATGAATTTTAACTTTTGTACGCACTTGCAAATGCCAAAACTTATTCCAATTCATACCAGTACTATAACCATATGTGAGGCTTGGTTGCGTAATCTCATAATAGTTCTTAACCAAAAAATAATCCTTTATTATCCTTTATCCACTGCCACTCATCTTTGACTAATCTTGTGCTCAACGAGATTCTAAGTATCATAAATTTACTAAGTAACAATATTTTCTCAATTAATACAAGTGTCTAGTTCCTTCACTTGTCTTTTTAATTTACTGCTTATTTCTTTTCACATGATCAATGTTAGTTATCTAGTGAATATGTTTTTCATAGGTGAAGCTAAGAACCTAGAAGTAATATGGTCCCTTATTATTTTGCACAGTCGTAAGATTAGATGTTAGATTAGTAACATGCTTTAATTTTAATTGCTTTATTTTTTAGAATCTGCTTCTCTAGCACACTTATATTTATTTTATTTGCTATTTACAAGGACTAAACTTGTTGGCTCCCAAATTACAATCAACAATATTATTTGGCATGCTCGGTGGGATCAATAGCGACCATTTATTATGCCAACAAAAACACGCAGGAAAGAAGTAGCAGAGTTGGAGGCGCCACCTGTTGCACCCTTACCAACTGGAGGACACGTTCTACAACTTATTGATCATATTGAAAGGGGTCTTGCCCATCAAAATCTTCAAAAGGAACATACATCCGAGGATCCAAATATGAGACGATCACCTCCATAGGCAGCTTATGCCCCTAGGAAGCCAAGTGGCTCATCTGTTAGTGGAGGAAAGAATGATAAGGATGGAGACACATATGCAGGAATATTTTTAGACTATAAGGGAAGAATTCAATATTGCTATGTGGGGGGTTGACCAACGTTTACAAGAGATAACCAACCAGACGGCCTCCACTCGCTAGGGCAGTAATAACAGTTCTTCCAAGCCTTTAGTGGGGGAACTCGGGGGCATTCCTTCGGGAGCAACAATTGCACAATGCCTCTAATAAATGAACATTATTGCCTACCATGAAGATTGGAGGCCTCATAATGGAATCAAGCAAACAACAACAAGAATAAGATGTTAGGTCCTCATCCTCCCATGACTTTTTTCTAGTGCAACTAATCCTCATACTCATCTACATGCCTATGGAGAAGAAAGAATGGGAGGATCCCAGGCCCCGAGGGCAACCAATTCTAGCTAATGTAGTTTCCTCTGCAGAGAGTTGATGTGGATGTAGTGAGGGAGGTGGTACAAGAGTTGTATGGGCCAGGCCTTTGCGAAATAGATCCCCCGTAGTTCTACAAGCCTTATCCGGAGGTGATTGATTAGGATAACCCTTTCCCTAGAGGATTTAGAGTTCCTAACTTCACATTATTTTCTAGGGAGACGGCCAATCTATACTTGAACACATTGCCAAGTTCACCTTCCAGTGTGGATAGTTGGCCAATTTTGACAATTTCTGTTTAAGGCTATTTCTAAATTCCCTCACATGAAAGACACTCACATAGTATTCTTCACTTCCTAGGAACTCTGTTTTTCACCTGGCAAAACATGGAGCACTAGTTCCATACTCAGTTCTTCAGTGTGGAAATTGAAATATGCATAACAAAACCATCACAGGTTACACAAAGGAGTGAAGAGTCATTTGAGGCCTACATTGCAAGATTCAAAAAACTAAGAAATCGGTGCAAAATTTTCCTACCTGAGACATAATATGTGAAGATGGCAAAACATAGGCTGGATATAGAGATGAGAAAAAATTCTAAGGAATGAAATTTCGTGATTTCTTTGAATTAGCCACCAAGGTGGCTGAGTATGAGGAGTTGCTGAGGGAAGATAACTAAAGGAGGAAGGAGACAATGGGCACCTATTATCAAGATATGCATGAGGTATCCATTGCTGAGTTGATTAATGCAGGCTCTCATATTTGTCCTTTACTCTATTAGTCTTCTACAAAGGCTAATGAAACATGGAAGAAGCCAAAGGCAGCCAGTTTGGAGCCTTCCTACACCTTTGATGTAAGCAAGACGAAAGAAATCTCCAATTTCCTTATGAAGGAAAAGTTCATAACTTTCCCACCGGACTAAAGAATTCCTGCAGAAGATTAAATTAAAGGAAAGGAGTTTTGTAAGTATCACAATTCATAGAGTCATTCAACTAATTCGTATTGGGCTTTTAGAAATGTGATACAAGATAGAATTAATAAGGAAGTGTTGAAGTTCGCTGAGAAGAAGGAAAATATGTTAATTGATGAAGACCCATTTCCTCCGGTAGCTTCCATCAATGTTGCCACATTAGATCTTCAATTACTGATCCTCCAGAAAAGAGATGCTAGGAAAGAACAGGAACACAATCAACAAAGGATTGGCAAGAAAGTGTGGGTTCCCAAAGTGCCTACAACTGAGAAAGTCCACCCACCTCAATCGAATCCGAATCCGCACCATCACGGAGTTCAAGTTCCTATTCCTCTGTGATTTCTTCCATCATTGCCTCTGTTACGTTTCCAAAGAAATCAGCCACAGTTCATTGCTCCCCTTCCTATGGAGCCGAGCCATCAATGGAAACGTAAGAAGTTTCCTGTGCCTTTAACTAGAACACATAAGAGGAGATTATAGAGGCACTGAGCAGTAGAGAGGAGGAATCGGTGTTTAATAGGAGGAAGCTATGGTGAAGAAACATGTGGCAGAGTAGAAGGAGCAGACCCCAATTCTTGTGAAGGAAATGTTGCCTTCCCTGGAGGAAATAATAAAGTTCAGAAGGAAAGCCACAAAAGATGTAGAATCAGAGGGAATTTCAGATGATCCAAAAAATAGTTTTATGGTAGGAAGTATATCAGTACCTTCTGAGAGTGCCACTGCAACAATTATACTTCATGTCACCATTTAGAAGGTAAAAGACCTAGAGGTGGAGGAATGTATCAAGACTCGGGGGCAAGTTAGAAGAAGCCATTGAGTGGGATTACCATCCAGTTATGAGGCCTCGCTCGACCGCCCTTCCCCTCACTCGGGATAAATGATATTGCCTTAAGGAAAGGCGAGCGATTTTTAAGGAAGGTTAGATACGAGTTTCGGTGCTCACTATTGGAAGCGGCTATCGCCTCAAAAAATTGATTTGATTTTTGAAAGACATTCGAGAGTCGCCACCCTAATTTATTTAAATGAAAAAATTCAGGAAAAACTCAATTTGACTCCAATTTATTAATCTTTGATTAATTTATCTAAGGAGAAAGTCACTAGTCCTCGAACCAGGTTGAGTTCGGGGACTAGGTTTTTGGTTTTAAAAATAATCTCAATTTAGCTATTTAGTTTAATTTGACTTGAAAATTGATTTCATGAATGACAAGTATTAATGACGATTGTAAGATGCATGATTATGGCATATTTATGAAATATATGGGAAAAATAAAGAGCAAGTATTTAAACATCCACAAGCAAAGGAGAGTATTTCCTCTAGCCCTTATGGGTACTAGGGAAATCACAAAATCGCTCCTTTACTCCAAAATAATTAAATTAGCTAATAACATTAATTAACATTTATATGTATAATGGATTGATATTGAAAAATAAAAGGAGGAAGGGATTGATTGGGATTTGGATTTGAAACTTGGATTTAGATTCCAAGCTTGCTTATGTACCCCATTGAATGGAGATCAAAACCCACGTAGTTCATTCCACGGTGAGGTGGAAGGGTTTAAGGATTGGTCAAATTTGATTGGATTGATTTGGTTTGGGGTTTGAGTGAGGGTAAGAGATTATACCTATTTTTTGGGTTTGTGTGGTGAGAGAGTGGTTTTGCCGGAGCGGAGTTCCATTTCGGAGAACGGGTTGGTTTTGAAAAAAAAGGAAATTAATTTGACACTTTGTTTGCTTAATTACCTAATTTTAATTAATTAAAAGGATGAATTAATTAAGGTGATTAATTAAAAGGATTAATTAATCAAATTGAGTTAAAGATTAATTAATTAAAATCGAAGAGAAATTAATTAATTAATTAAAATAATTAGAGTGATTACTCAAAATGAGTGTGAGAAAATTAAATAGAGAGAGAGAAGGGAGCAAATGGATAGCTATCAACAAGTGCTCAAGGGGTATTTTGAAATGAAAATGGACGGGGTATTTATAGAAAAAATGGGGTGGAGTGAAAAGACCAAAAAAGGGTAGGGTTGCTTAGGGCTGAAAAATCAGGCAGGAGGGGAAAAGGGTCAATTTGAGGTTCAGGTATGGAGCACAGAGATCAAGGCATCGGCGGCTCTGCCGGGGCTTCCAACGGCAGGATGACATGGCCTACAGGCTGCCAGTTTGGTGGCAAAAAAATCGAGGTTTGGGCGCCGCCGCCTAAGGTTTCGGTGGCAATTTTTGGTACTCCGGTGGCACCATAGAAGTACCTGGCAGCATCGCCGGGCATCCCTGTGGCAGCTGACGTGGTAGAAGGATTTTTGAGTTTTCATGACATCCGGGTCAGTTTTCGAGGCTTCCGGGTCAAATTTTGGGGTATTCTGAAGTTTGAAAATTTACCAGTCAGTGGCTGTGGATTCGAAATTAATTATCGAATATTTTAGCAATCAGTTTTGGAAAAGTGCTGTCTAATACAGAAAGTCCGGTCAGGATCGAAAAAATGTTAGTTTGGATAAAAAAAATTTCGATCAGCTTTGGTGAGTTTAGAAATAATTTTGAAGGTGCCAAAGTGAGGGTTTATAGTTGCCTCCTCATCAGAACTGTCTATCTGTTAGACAGTTTTGATGAGTGTGAAGTCGAAAGTTTTGATGGGTCTGGGATGAGAAAAGATTCCAGATGTATTGAAGTGATTCTGGTAATTTTTAGAGTATGATTTGGCAAGTTTTGGGAGACTGATGAATTTTTAGGTTCATTAATTTCTTGGTCTTTTTAGTGTAAGGAACGCTTCTCTGTTTGGAAGATAGGCAAATTAGGTGTCTATGGATAGAGAAAAATCATACGAACATGTAAAGACTTTCGGATCTAAATTTCGAGTTAAAATAGGTTTGCAAATATATTTTATTCAATTGGATAATTATAAGACACTTTTTACTATGCAGCACTATACAACTACTATGTAAATATTGTGCAAGCTATTATAAATAGCTTGCCTTGCCATTCATTCTTTGCATTGGTTGTTTTTTAAGCTCCAAAACGTTAGCTCTTTCACCATTCACCTCTTTTTTTTTTTTTTTAAACTTTTTTCAACTTTTCAACGAATTCTATATATATATATATATTCTTTTTCAACCTTTCAACGAATTATTTTATTTTATTTCCTTTTTCAACCTTTCAACGAATTTTTTTTTTACTTTACTCTTTTTTTTATACTTATATATATATATATATATATATATATATATATATATATATAATGATGATAACTGACAATTTGTTCTTACCAGTCTGTTTTGTTGCGCTTTTCAGATTCAACATTCTGCACAGATGGCTTCCTCATCTGGGCATAAGGCCATCCCTCCTCGCTGCACCACAGCTTCTTCTAGTGGAGGCTTGTGTGGGCATCTGTACGAGGCACCAAGGGACAATTTGGATATTTCCCTGCTTCTATAGGATTCCCACGATCATGTTTCTTATGACGGGTGCATGGAGGTCAGTATTTTCACTTCTCCTTTTTATTCGAATTAATTGTACACCTTGCACGCTTTTTTTTTTTTACCCACTGGCTCATTGCAGACTCAGTCCATCAAAAATAGGGGTGGACGCCGTCACTTGGAGCTGGTAGTGAAGTGCATCCCCCCAGGGAGTGATTTTAGAAGGCTGCTAGAACCCACAGGCTTTGTGAACTTCCTTAATGTGAAGACGTCTGATCATGCCAATATAGATCTGATCAAGGCTCTGGCAGAGAGATGGTGGGACACCACCAATACTTTTCACATAGGTTACGGAGAGATGACCTACACCCCACTAGATCTGACTGTGATTTTTGAGATCTAGTTTGGTATTTGGCACCTAGACATGTATAATGACTGGAGGAACACGCTCTCTCCCAGCCAGACTCAAGAGTTGCTCGGCTTCGATCCTCCTTGCGATAGCGTTCACGTGACACGTATCCACTTGTACCGCACGTTGGAGAGGATGATGGCTGATGAGGATTTCGTTACCAGTGAGATGTTAGCACGGTTGTGCTTGCTGGTAATTATGGGGTGCACCTTTGCCCATAATATGAAGGATCAGGTGGATCTGAACATCCTTGCTAGCTTGGTTAACATGGATGCATGGGCTGAGTACAATTGGGGAGGTGCTATTCTGAGCACCATGTATTGAGAGATGATCGACTTGTCTCGAGGGTGTATCCAGTCCATTGGTGGGACGGCTGTCATCTGGGAGGTAGGTATTAGGCGAACTTTGACTGTACTTCTTTATTGTATTTCTGAAATTTTGACAATTCTGTATTGCAGGTCTGGGCCTACAAGTACTTCCCCTTTCTTGCTCCCAGACTGATTGATCAGCACAAGGAGATTTTTCTGGCAGGGGCACGATGGGCGAAGTTGAACTGGGGTCCCAACAAGGCTCATATTAAATTTCTGACAATACAGTCCTTTTTCGATCACTTGTCTGAGTTGAGGGTATCTTCTTGTTTCTTTTACCCCCCCCTTTTTTTATTATATATATATATATATATATATATATATATGACCTTACTAATCGCTTTATGATAGATTGTGAAACCCTTCGGGGAGAGGATGACGCATGCCCCTGGCAATGTGAACTACTCAGAACATCTTTCCCGCAGTCGGGTACTATTGTGGTCTCCTTACTTTCGCCTATTCTATCTAGGCAAAAGGGTCACTTTCCAGACCTTAGGATCTTGGCTCATTCCTAGCCCCCCACCCATTGACATGAGATTTGGATTGGATATCGTGACCTCTCTTGAGATGTTTAGGGGTGACGCGGTATACCACTTTCAACAACAACAGCCCGAGTTGAGTTACCATGAGTTTTGTAATACATTCCTGATGCGTCAGATCACACCACGAGGGTGGTCTTCCCTTGCCTCTACCACCCCAAGAGGGCCCATCCCCCCAGCGGCTCCTGAGGCTTCCAGTGATAACACTTCTGGGGAGCCTGTTCCTGATCAAGGGGGCAACGATCCTAGCCATGCCCTGGCTACAACTCTCCTAGACACAGAATTTCACATATCAGAGGATATCTTTTACTATTTCCCTAACGGCTTTATGAGGTTGTGGCCACTTCCTACTATTGTTCGTCCAGGTATACAACCCATTCCTAATGACATTGAGGTATGGTTTTTTTTTTTTACTCACCCTTCCTTAGGAAAGGATCCTTAGGTGGGAGTTTCCTTGCATTCCTTTGTGTTTTGAGAAAGGATCCCAAACATTTGATGTTTACCTCTTCTGTATGCAGATACCCAGGAGTTTACCCAGCTCACTTACCTCATCGCCCTAGAATGGAGAACGTCATTTCCAGCATGCTCACATGTACCCACATGTCAGAGTCGCAGGAGTCGGGTGAGGAGGTTACTCCTCGGAGGCGACGGAGAGGGGATCGATGATTGCTGCTCACAGATGTCGACGTTGACTTCAAGCTGCTTAAGTTTTCTAGACTATTATGTTCGTTTGTTGTTGTCTCTTTCCCTTTTTTACTCCCTTGGCGGGAGGTAGTGTAATATCCTAGACTCCGTCAGTCCTTGGTATGAACAGTAATTCCATTGAAAGCCACATTGAATGGTTGTCGAACCAACGAGATCAATAAGAACTCAAAGAAGACCCAGTAAGAATGCAAATAAAAATTTTGCATTTAATTTAATTCTACTTCTGTGATATTATGGTATATGGGAAATTATAAAGATGTTATGAGAATGATAAATAAAATAAAGTTAGTGAACCACATCGATATCGGTTACAACAAGGTACAGTGAAAAAAGAGGGTAAAACGATCATTTCGCAAAATCCATCGGGATGACGAGTAAATAAAATGAACATGTGAAACAATTGAGAGACCCACCTATGGATTAATGGTCGGCCGACTATGGTTAATAGAAGGGAAAATTTAACTTGAAATAGCATGGAAACAAATGGTCAAGCTAAATTAATGAAATGAACCCCACATTTGTAATTAGTCAAATTACTACATGAATTAGGAAAGTTCATGGAATTTTCCAACCATACAATATATGGTTATATTTATCTATATATAAATGAATTATAAAAATTCAAAATTGAGTTAAATTACTAGCCATTGGATCAAAGTAATCAATCCTCACCATCCATTTGTGATGACATAGCTATGAAATTAGAAACTTCTTCATTCTTTCTCATTTCTTATCTTCCAAACCAAATATTGAAGACACCAACTTCTCTTCACAAAAACCATCCAACCATCTGTCATGACCTGACTCTCGAGCCGCGACGGTCCTAGGGAATAGGAAGACTTAAGGTCACCTAAACCCGTAGAACACCTTATTACCTTAATAACTTCCATTTAATTAACAGTTATCATTACCCCAGAATCGGAACTATAAACTTCCCTTATATAAAATCCCATGCCATAAAAACACTTGTGATCAGTTAATTGATACTGAAAATATTTTCCATCCTTTTTACTTTTGAACTCCATTTTCCATTTAAATTCCATTGCAACTCAAATATATTTAAGTGCTTGGACTGTAGCAATTGATATATCATACATCAT
>CATKHJ011294518.1:0-14976 GCA_949750685.1 Vernicia montana
CGAGCTAAAGCGATATCGAACTTTCAAATCTATTGGTACAAAACATTATAAAGTACTATTTTTTCACTAGATTAATAATGTTCTTAGTGATTAAATTATGAAACCACATATATACAAAATATATTATTAGATTTTGACAAAATTAATATATACTACTAATCACTAGTGAGTCTACTACTACTAATTAATTATTACTAATACTAAATAGTAATATGTAATAATAAATTACTAATTATATATATACCTCTTAAATATTATAAGTATAACTTATAATATATACTATATAGTTAAATACTTAATAAATATTACTTTTATATACTATATAGTTAAATACTTAATAAATATTACTTTTATATACTATATAGTTAAATACTTAATAAATATAACTTTTATATTTTATAAGTTAACATGTTATAAATAATTAAATAATTTTTTTCTTAATTAGCAATTAAATATACTACAGTAACTTACCAATTTATATATAATTATTTATTAATATTCAATAATTCATAACTTTTCGTTTTTCAATCACATATAATTAATAAATTATATATATTATTACTAAAAGAACATATATTTATCTATATATTGTTATTGTCACATATATAAAATATATGAAGATATATGTGAAAAATATAAAAATTCATATTTAATTAATATATCAGTTCGGGTATTTATATTTTCGGTACAATTCGGATTGGTAAGGTTCAAAACGGATCTTAATTCCGATTAACACAAAGATCTGAAATTATTCTATTAATATCATGTGATTTAGAATGAATTGGTCTTTAACATATCTTTTCGGATTTTTTAATTTTTAAGAATAATTCGAATCATTTACATGGCACGGTTCGAGAGGTCCAGGCTCTGTGCTCATCCTCAGTGATGGAGAAAGAATTTTTTTTATGGGATGCCAAATTTCTTAAAACATAATTTACATTAAGGTAATATATATAATTATGTCAACTTTTATATACTTAAAAATAATTTTCACATAAAATAAGGGGATCAAATACAATATATGACTAAATTTTTTATAATTTTACACCTAAAAATTTTAACATTTTGGAGCTTAGGGAGCCATGGCAAATCTCAGCCCCCTATCCTGTCATTGCTTACCTCCTATTAGTAGCATATAAAAGAACAAATTAATTAAAAGTAGTGTACTGTATTAATTATTTCTTGTGTTTTGGTGTAAGATATACTAATATACATGTCTTTTTGAATTGTTAGAAGAAAATTAGGTTTAATTTATATGATAAATACTACTTTTTCTAAAAATTTAGTCCCAATTTAATTCAATTATTTGCTTCTTAAATAAGGAGTAATTTCATATAAAATTGAGTTAATTTTGTTGTTTTGATGGCATTCTAATGTTTAGCTCTCTCATTCCAAACATTCTAATGTTTTTATGGCATTCTTAAATAAGAAGTAATCTCATTTTAAATTATTGAAAAAATATGAAGATGATGAAGGGGTTATAAGAATCAGGGAGAACAAATGTTTTAGCGAAAGGTATTATTTTGACAATGATGAAATCTTACACTCCAAGATAATGAAAAAGTCCAAGCAATTTAAGAGCCCGTGGAATACTAACAATAGTCATTGAATATAGAATTTTGATATATTTGATTTTGAGTTGCTCCAAAATTCTTGTATTTTTCTTTTTCTTTTTCTTTTTCATTATTTTTCATGTTTGTGCAACATAACATTTTATTTTGGTAATTTATTATGGTCAAATTTATGATGAAATCAGTTCATTGATTTTCATGTTTCATTGTCAATTGTCATGCATGTTGATCAATATACTTTCAAGACTTAATTTCACCCAGAGTAAAATTAATAATAAAATTGAAAAAATTGCAACTTCTATTCATTGAATTGAAAAAAAAAATTAAAATTTTCAGATAGAATTAAAAAAAAAAAAAAAAAAAAAAAAAAAAAAAAAGCTGCAAAATAAACAGGAATTGTTTATAATTAAAGCCTAAATTAATTTCATACATTTATTAACGGGTACCTAGCTAGGTCATTAATTGTAAATCTTTCCTTCTTGTTATTTTTGAATTCTATTAGTAATATTTTTTTAAAACATGAAAATTGATAAAATAAAATTTAATTAATTTTTACATAATTTAAGTTTCCAAATAAGACAAAATTCTTTCTCAAATGAATTTAAAAATGCATTTCACACTGCATATACATTATATGATAATGTACAAGACTTAGCCTAATTATATTGACTAATTTAACATCCACAACTCCACAAGTCTTCTGATCCTACCTTCCAGGAAAAAGCACTTGTGGAAATCATTTTTTTTTTATTTTTATAAATTTACTAATGAGATATTCAAAAAGTGCATCAAAACATCTCAGCTAGTGTCCAAATCTTTGAAGTAGTGCTAGATTTTGTTATAATCACTATCCATATCAAGTTGCTTTGGAACCAAAAGGCAAAACCATCAACACATACAGAAATCATCATGAAGAGGTACTTCTTCTTCTCTTTACCCAAAATTTATCCATCTTTTCTTTCATAACAAACCTAATATGGGCAGAAATCAAACTATATATCAAATTATTCATTATTTTTCATGTTTGTTCAACAACTTTAACACATATTTTACTTTGATAATTTATTATGGTGAAATTTTATTATGAAATCAGTTCATTAATTTTTCATGTTTCATTGCCATGTCAATACTTTAAAGTCTTAATTTCACCAAGAATCATGAAATTAAAGATAAAATAGAAAAAATTGTGAAGTTTATTCGTAGAATTGAGAAAATTAAAATTTTCTAATAGAATTAAATTAAAAAAAAAAAAACTGCAAATTCAAGAATTTTTTTACAATTAGGCCTAAATTAATTTCATACATTTATTAATTGCATACCTTGAGCAGTCCTGCAGGTTATTAATTCAAACATTTTATTGTTGTTATTGTGTTTTATATTTCTCATAGATATATATATATATTGTTATGCAGCTTGATTATGAAGTTGTTAGTCTTAATCTTGATTATTGTTGGATCAATCTCATTTACTGTTGAAGCTGAAGGAATAATAAAAGAAAAAATTGGGAATTGGAGGATTAGCAAAATTGGTTATGAAGAGGAAAAGCAAATGATGGGAAAGTATAGAAAATATGAAAATTTGCTACTTGGTCGGAAGCTGTGGGTAACTAGACCAGCCCCTAAAATGCCTGCTGATCCTAGTACTAGCAATCCTGGTCCGCATGGTTGATTATATAAGAGCTCTAAGGTGGTGATAGTCCAACTTGTATTCCTATATTTTGAGACTTATTTTTACAAAAATTCATATGATTTCTTACTTATTAAAAAGCAATATGATATCGACCAACAAGTCTTTGATTCAAACTGTACTTGAATCATTTTAAGGGTTGTGAGTTTTTAAATTCAAGCACTTAGTTAGAGCTAAATTTATCATAATATTAATATATATATATAATGATATATGTTTAGTGTAATATGTGTCAGTAGATATGATGTAATAAAATAATAATTTTATATGTGCCAGTGAATTTTTTATTATCATAACAAAGTATTATAAGGTTTTATTATTATTATTATTATTATTATTATTGAAGTATGGAGATTTTATTATAATAAATCAGTACTTATGATATAAAATAGTTCCTTATTATCCACAAAAATTATTGGAAAATATCATGATTTTTTTTTCAGAAGATGGATGAAATTTATTGCATAATAAAACTAGCAAATCATATATATATATATATATATATATATATAATCTTAAAATAAAGAAAGTGCCTAAGCAAATTAAGGATTTCAATTGCTATTAGAAAGTCAGTTGATTGACATCCATTATTAATCAATTTAATAAGAATGAGAATTTGTAAATCTGTAAAATAAATTTATTTAAATATTTATTTGATTTTCTTAATTTTTATTTTATATGATTTTAAAAAACAAGTTATTTGTCTTCCTTTCTCATTGATAGGTTTATTTTGATTTTTTTAATTATGAATGAATGTCAATTAGATACTATATAAGTAACTACAATTTCTTATTTGACAATAATATATAAAAATTAAAATTGATAAGTAACTACAATTTCTTATACCTAATATTCCAAAATTACACTACACATTTTGTTTTTTTAATCTTTGCTTTAAAACTATTAATATAAATGTCTATTAAATTAGAACATTTTGGATAATAATTAATTTTCAATTCAAAAGTAGGTTAAAATATACATGCCACAATTCAAATTATACAATAATTTACTATTTAAAAAAATTAAATAACTTACAATAATTAATTGGGAATTGGAGGGTTAGCAAATTTGATTATGAAGAGGAAAAGCATATGATGGGAAAGTTAAAAAAATATGAATTAATTTGTAAGATAGTATCATAGTGGGAAATGATTTATGCACTTACTCCTATTTTATCATAATTCAGTATTATAATTCATATTGAAATTTCAATTTTTTTTTTTCAATTTTTGGTATATTTCGAGTTTAGTTTAATTTCAATTATTACCTCATGATGAATTTCTTTCAATTGTCTCGCCTGGTGATGAGCTTTCAAATTTATTTATTCGTTTTTATTGGGCTATCAATCGTATCAACCCAGTTCTCATTATAAATTTGCAAGTTTCAATTAGATTTAATAAAAAAATTATCTTGATCTAATTATCATTTAAGAGAAAGTGTTAAGATATAAATTTCAAATTGATTAAATATAAGATGTTGAATGAAATTATATAATTAAACTAACATCAGCAAGTTAGTCTTTAAGATTGGTACTTTTAAAATTATATAATCTTCAATTTTTATAAGACTTAGTTTGAAGCCAATGGGAAGTAGCAGTGGTGCTGCTGTTGGTGATGGTTTTACTAATGCAGGTGTTGTTGCTAGTGACAGTCTTCCTGACAGATATGGTTGATTTATGATAGAGAGAGAAGAGAATATATTTTTAATATATATGATGATATATCATTAGATTAATATATAGTTTTCTAATCAAGTGTTTTTAATTTTAATATCTTATGAAATAAAGGGTTTAATAAATTAATAAACGATCTGATTAAGATTAAATATTACTAGAAAATGTTTACCCGCACGTTGCTGCGGGAAAACTTTCCTAGCTACATTCTTAAATATAAGCAGTTTAACAGCGAAAATAATGGAGACTGTGAATCTACAACAACCAAATGCAAGTCCTATTTATTAGAGTGGAACCAATGGGTTTAAATAAACATTTAAAATGATGATGTGTAATGGAACAACTAAAGAAATTCCTTCTCACAAGCATTAATTGATCTAAAGAAAATTTTGGCACCAGTAAAATTGTCAAAACGAACTAAGAGGAGATCTATTAAATTTTAATAGGCACTCACATAAGAATTTAATTTAAATGAATTTTATATTTAAATACTTTAAAAAAAATTCTAAAATTTATTTTTTTTGAAACTAAAAAGAAATGAATTTGAAGTAAATAAAGTTGGACCCAACATGTGAGCCTTTACCAATTGCATGACCATATTCCTTGTGATTATAAAATACAAATTGTTCAACCTGCATCATACAACCAAATACACTATATATATATATATATATGGTTTGATTCCAACACAAATCCTCTACAAAGAAAAACAAATAATAAATAGAGAAGGTATGATCCAACAGGTCTAGATATTACATACAAAATAAGCAAAACTTATTTCCAACGATAAATCACAAATAAAAGCAAGAATTGTTACTGTAATATTAGTCCAATACGGTCAATCAGTTCTTAATCCATTACTCCTATATAGAAATTTTCCTTTATGGTAAAATGCCAGGCTTAAAACCCTTAATTACCTCATGTTCTTTCAGCTTCTTGTCTAATTCTGCAATATTTTCTGCTATCATACTGACCAGAATGGTAGAAACATCTATGAAGAAACTGTTCCATCTTTTCACCACAGTTCTCCCTAAAAATCTAAAAGATACATATCATGATTCAAAAACTTGAAACATTTGAAATGCATTAAAATCAGTAAATACAATGAACTCCAACACCCACCCACCCTCCTTCTAATAGTTGCATAAATGCAACATGAGAACTTTGAAAAAAGAGCTAGAATTACCTCTTATCAAGTTTGCAAGTCAAAGTCTTGCTAACCATGTTTCTAAGTTCAGCATCAGTCATCTTACTCTAAGCATAACCAAACACAGTGAAATGCTACAAACCAAATAATTTCATAACTTAGTATAAAGATTTGACCCCAACATGAAGCCTAACATCAGTTTCAAATCAGATAAGAACAAAACAACATAAGACTTCTAAGGTAAATGTGTCATCTAGCAAATATCTCAAGAATCATTTGCAGAAAGATTGAAAGCTAACAATTTTCTAACTCCAATTGTTTTTCAGTTTCAATAAAATGGATAACTGATTACAACTCGGCCACACAATTTATATATAGACCTTTTTAAGATTCCCTTTTGTAAAACCAAATTGACAATCAATCCAAACACTAATCGTAATAAATAAATAAATAAAAGAAAGCAGCAAATAAGCCAAAACCCAATTCAAAAAACTAAACGCAAAATAAACTTAAGAACAAAAACAACGATTATGTAACGTAATTATGTAAAGAGAAGAGAACTAACCATCTTGCATGAGAACCACGCCTAGGTATGAATCCTTTTGTAATTTTAATGAAGCCTTATCTGGTAAAAATCTCCTTGAAATCCTAGAAGCAGAGATGTTTATCAGGTGCATCTGCATCTGCATTTAATTATTCTTCCATTGCATCTCATCCTTCAGTCACATCCACCCTTTCTTGCAAAGAAGTAATCTTAGTCAATAGAATCTATGCAATTATGATAGGATAAAGACATCAAACTTTCAGGGGAAACACCAACAATAAATGGCAAAAAATGAGGCTTCAAAACATCGAAAATGGTTCTCAAAACTGTTAAACTATGGATGAATTCACTAATTAAAAAACTTAAGAGCAAAAAGTATCAAATGCGCTGTAATCTTTATTCCTTGGGCTGTTAAGAACCAATATTTGTGGTCTCTTTTGAACTTTATATATTTATTTACAATAATATTTATACCAAAAATATAAAAGGCATCAAATGCCAAATTGATAATGATAGACACCCACTTAATTATTTAAAAAAAAAGGAAAAGAAAAGCTAGTTCAAAATTTTGAGTAGAATTTTATATCAGTAGCCAATCCATCACCACCAGAAGATTTACATTAGTCCAAAAATTTTAAAAAAAAAAAAAATCAAAAGAAGAGCAAAGAAAAAGCAAAAGAATGACTTACACATATGAGACAAAACAGAAAAATGGAAGGCTCAAAAATTAAGAAGAGACCAAAACCTGCAGAACCAAGAAACAGATGAGTCTTAAGAATCAAAACCCATCAAATTTATAGAAGGAAAAAGCAACAAATATCCAAATGCACCCACTTCAAAAAAGGAAAAGTTAAAAAGAATAAAAGAAGATGAAATTAAAAATAAAGAATATAATTATTAAAAATTAAAAAAAATAAATTAAAAGAAAGAAAAGGTAATAAATATGTTGGAAATAGCAGCAACATAATTAGAGGAAAGTCATGGAACATAGAATGGGAGCAATAGATGATAGCTTGATAACTATCTCAAGATCTGCCATGGTCACATTCTCTTAACAAAGAATTGCAAGGTGATTCCGATGGTGATGATGGAAACTGCTCTAACATATGAAAATAATAAGACATCACTTCAGTTAATAACATGGAGTAATAAAAATTAAAATAAACCTTTTGCATAAACAATCATCTTTAAATTTTAAGAGGAACCAACCTGACAGTTTTCATCTCCTTCGACCTTACTCTCTACTAAATCATACACCTTTAACCTAAGACAAATGCATTAACACCAAGGGTAAATATTCAAACCAAATAAATATAGACTTCACTATTTCTTTAACCGAAAGTCCAAAACTACATTTATCAGAAAGAGACAAAAAATAAAAGTGTAGAAAAAATATATCTTAGAAGAACCCAAAAGACATTTTAAAAAGTACTAAACCTTGCATATCCTATTAACTTCTATTGAGAATATGTCCAGCATGTTGAACTGGGGTACGACAAAAAATAAAAAGTTAGAAACTTAAATTTGGCTATGTCATCATATTGAATTTACTGATTCTAAAATTTACAAATCCTGAAGTAAAACACAAAATTCGCAATAGCATAAATAAAACTAAAATTCTAAATTCTAAAACAAATTAGAAAATCACAAGTTAAAATTAAAAAGTAAAGTTGTAGCATGCGAGATATATAAACTAAAACGCACAAAAAGAAAATATTAACTTAGTTATTAGTTCAATAATTTTTATAACTAATTTGATCATATTTAAAAAGTACTCACCTCTACAAACACCTAAACGAAAATGCACAAAAAGAGAATGTCAATTTAGTTTTTAGTTCAATAATTTTTTATAACTAATTTGATCAAATTTAAAAAATACTTACCTCTGCAAACACAACAGATATAATTAGTTTTTTTTTTTTTTAACTCTATGAGAACCCTTAATCCCGCCAAGTTATAGTTTCCAAAACCATCAATAGCATGTGCCTAAAACTGGAGAAAAAACATACATGTTGTAAAGACAACATGAAAAATAAATATCTATATAAAGCATAAAGAACAAAGGGATTTTGAACCCAGCACCAACAACCACAAAATTCCTTTACCATTTGCTTATAAAAAAACATTTATATCTACGTGAAATTGAAGAAAATAAAAGTTTTAAAATACTCAATTACTTATGGCATGAGAAAAAACAAATCAATAATAACAAATAACCAAAAAGAGAACAAAAATTTGTTAAAGCTTAAAATTACGTAGGAAAGAATTATAAATAAATATATTTAAATACCCTTTTTCGCGTCATACATGAAGCTTATTAGATCATATGATATAACTTTTTTAGATGATTGATTCCTGCAAAATTTAAAAAGAAAAAAAAAGTCAGTCATCACACTGAATGAATTCATTAAAATTTTTCGAAAAAATTAAATAGATTAAGGAGAGGAGGTTATGAATGATTTACATACATGTTTCGCCATTACACTTGCCAAATAGAAAACGAACGGAGTAAGAAGAAAAAGGCATATTTAGCGGCCACTCGGTAGTTCACCTTTCCAAATGCTGACACAATTTGTTGAAGGGCTGTGATTCTGTCCCCAAGCTTGACTTTTGGTGCTTGCATCTATATAATTAATTAACTAAACAAATAATTAATCAAGTTTCTGAGTGGAGATCTCAGGCAAAAAAAAAAAAGTTTTCTGAGTGGAGATAATTAAAGATTAGTCTTTATATATAATTTCTACAGTCTACACTTAGTTTTCTTTTTCTCTTGTCAAAATATATACCTTTACAGATGAAATTGTAGAGCTCTCGTGCTTCGGCTTTTTTCTTCAGACCTTTTCTTATTTCCTTCACTTGAAAAAATGTAAAACAAAAACAAAAAATTAAAAAACCAGAAATCGTACCCAATAGAGCGTCGGCACCCACCGATTTGCAGAACAGAAGCAAAAGAGAACAGACCTCGACGAAAACAAAAAACAGAACAAATCGCCAGCCCCACCTCCAACCAGGACTGACCCATTCCAGCGGAACCGGTGCACCGATCAACAACCACGGAACCGAAAGAGGGAAAAAAAAAAAAACAGGGTTCGTAAACACGCATGCAGACCCAAAAGCAGCAGCCAAAGAGGAATTTAGCAAAAAACCAAAACGACAAAGAAAACAAACACAAAACGGCGAAACAAAGAAGAATCAGGAACCAAAAACACAAAAAAAAATGAAAGAAAGAGAGAAATTAGCAGAAGAGAACTCTGGAAGGAGAGAGAATGAGAGATCAAAGCGAGAGGCGAAGAAATAAGCAAAACAAAGAACAATCAGGGCTCCAAGCGAAAAGACCAATGAGACCTTAAACACGGCGCCGTTCTCAGAGAATGAAGAGAAGGGACATCGGGGCGAAGAAGACATTTCACACCGAGCTAAGTAAAACGGCAGCGTTTTGGATTAATAAGAGGAGGGGAGCAGGGGCAAAACAGACATTTCACACGCTGCAGTACAGAAAAACGGCGTCGTTTTAGAGGACGGACAGCAGGGATCAGGGGCAACTAAGACATTTCAAGCCCACCAAATCAATTGAAAATGCACTGTTCATCTACAGTACTTTTATCTGACCTCCTTTAATGTATTACTATAAATTAGACTCATATAAAGTTTGTAATTTTAAACTAACTCTAACTGAAGTTAAATTTTCTTAATAAATTATGTTATAATGGTTGAAAATTTCCAATAATATTTATATTTTCAATATTTTTTATGATAAATGTGTATATTTTAATTATTATATTATTAAAAATTATTATTATTTATATTATTATTCAATAGTTAATTTTTAAATAAATATATTTATCCATAAAAGTATAAATAAAGTAGAAATATTTTTCATATGTAATAAAAATATATGTGAGATACTTTATGAACCTATTAATGAGCCTTAAGTTTAAATGAATCAAATTTTATTTAGTTTAAACTTGACTCATTTATTAAATGAGCTCAAAAAAATAAAGTTTGAATGATTTTTTATCAATTCGACTCGAGTTTTGAGTAACTCATGAGTGGTTTCACTTATGTAAAAACTTAAATTATACTAGTCGTTTGCGTGCATGGTTATTGTTATTATTTTGATTATAAATTCATAAAATTTAAATTGGATTCTTTATTTAAAAAATATTTATATATTTAAAATTTAACTAATATTAAATTGAATACATATAATAAAAATTTAATGAAAGGTATAATTGAAAATATATCATATAAAATGAGAAAACTTTGATAATTTATTAATTAATATATTAATTATATTTATATAAACTAATATTAAAAATACAATTAATATTTTTTTAAGATTAATAATCATTGTTTAATTAGAAAACTAACTTATTGATTAAGATGCGAACTTCTAGGATTAAAATCATTATTTAATTAGCAAAGTAACATATTTGTTAATGTATTAATATAATAATTCAAATAAAAATAATAATAATGCAAAAAAACTATAAAATTACACATCAGTTTTATATCCATGTATTAAAAATAAGTACAAATGTCAAAAAAAATTCATATTGTCAAAAATAAGTACACAGTGTCAAAAAAAAAATTTATATCTCATGATATATATATATATATATATATATTTGAAAATTAACAAAGAAAATTTATAAAAAAGAAAAAAAATAAAGAGATAATTGTAGTTTGCCGTTTAACAAATAGCTGTCGTTTTGAAATCACATGTAAAAGTGTGCGACTAAAATGGACCTAAAGCCCATTTAACTCTGGGCTAAAATTTCATTTCATCGATCTGTAGTTTGAGAATTAACATTATATGGATTACTGTCGTTTGATACATGCCAAAACTCTTCTAATATTAACCGACATGTTTTGATTTTCCATAAACGAACCAATAAAAACACGTCACGTCGTTTTACCATTTAACAAATACCACATATGTTTTAAAATAAAAAGAGAATTTGTTGTTTTATATTTCAAAAACTAAAAAAAGTAAAAAATATATATATATAATTTTCATTTAAATATCTTCTTTTACAAAAAACAATTTCATTTATTATTATAAATGAAATTCGTGGAAGGATACAAAAAATTAATTAATTAGTTAGCCTTGCTAAGTTCGTATGATTGAATTGGACTTGAACTAATAAATTAAAAAAGTTGAACGGATCAATTTGGGAGCTGAAGGATGTCAGACATATTCCTGACCTGAGAAAGAATTTAATCTCAATTGGGCAATTGGCTACCGAATGATACACCACAATCTTCCATGGTGATGATTGGAAGATTTCAAAAGGTGCAATGACGATTACTCGAGGAAAAAATAGTGGTACTCTTTACATGACAATAAATGCACGCCGTTCGATCACAGTTGCAGCAGACAACAAAACTTCCAAATTGTGGCACAAGAGATTAGGCCACACGAGTGAGAAGGGGATGAAGATTATGCACTCGAAAGGGAAACTTCCATGTCTACAGTCAGTGGAGATAGACATGTGCAGATATTGCATACTTGAAAAGCAGAAAAGGGTCAGCTTTCAGATAAGTGGCAGAACCCCGAAGAAGGAGAAGCTAAAGCTTGTTCACTCTGATGTTTGGGGACCAACAACAGTCCCATCCATTGTTGGAAAACACTACTTCGTGACTTACATCGATGATCACTCTCGGAAGGTATGGGTTTACTTTATAAAGTATAAGTCTGAAGTATTTGAGACTTTCAGGAGATGGAAAGCTATGGTTGAAAATGAGACAGATCTGAAAATCAAAAAGCTCATAATCGACAATGGTGGTGAATATGAAGACACCAGACTCAATAAGTTGTGTCATGACCACGAAATCAAAATGGAGAGAACTGTGCCAGGTACGCCTCAACACAATGGTGTAGATGAGCGTGTGAATCAGACATTGACAGAAAGAGCCAGAAGCATTCGTATACAGTCAGATTTACCGAAGCAATTTTGGGCAGAAGCAGTCAACACAGCAACTTACTTAATCAACCGAGGCCCATCGGTACCATTGTATACAACACTTTGGTTGTGTTTGGCATATCGATAAAAAATACATTTCACTCGGTAGCTATACTGAGTTACAAATCAACTTCATTGTCATTTAACGAGTCTAATCTTTTAAATATCAGACTCAAACTCCTCCTAATTCTAATGACGGAAGACAAAAAAACTCTCATTAAGGAATACAAAACAAAAGGCTTATTAAATACCATAAAAGAGATAATAAAACCATAAAATAAATGAAAAATAAAATTATATTTATGTGTAGAAAGACATATATTAACAGATATTTCTTATTAAAAATAAAAAATTAAACAAAATAAAGAAAAATGAACAACCACCGACCAATTGAAGTTTGACGGTGGCTCAAACAATGAACTTTAGAAAAAACTAAGAAAAAATTAAGAGATATATATATCGTTAATTAGATTAATAGTTTTGTAATGAAGTTTTTTTTTGTTTAATAATATATAAAAATAAACCGGTCAAATATAATACCTTCAACTATAATAAACACTAAAACTGACGGAAACTGCATCTTTTCTTGCATCAATAAAAGCAACCTTTAGATTTTTTTTTTTTAATAGAAAAAACCTCATCAATGAGAAATATCACTTAACAGTACATCAACAAGAAAATCAGGAGCCATAGACTCCCATATATTACAGCCCGCCACTGAAAAAGATGCTCTAGCTAATGCATGAGCAACCTTGTTTGCAGACCGTTTTACAAACGAAGAACAATAGTTCCAATCTCTGAAATCAATATCTTGCAATAAGAAATGAGTAGGCCGAAAGTTGAATTATAGCTTTCCGAACTTAGAATGGCCTGTACCACAATCATCGCATCAGATTCAATAATCACATTAGTCCATTTGTTGTCTTTTATCTAGCTCAAAGCTTCCTTAATACAACAAGCTTCTTCAACAACTACCTCCCTCACATTCAAGCAACTTAGAGATTTAGCAGCAATGAAAGTGCCATTGTGGTCATGGGCTGCACATCCATAGGCACCTCTCATTGAGTCTTGAAAATACGCTGCATCTACATTAATTTTCAGCCATCCTTATTGATGTGTTGTCCAGACTGTATTACATTCATTAACTGAAGTTGAAGTAAGATTATGTTGGCTTGTTACCTACTGTGCCTCTTTCCATTGCTGGAGATTGCGCCATGCTTTGTTCACAATGGCCTTCATCTTTTTGTTGCCAAACCAACTGATTCCTATGCTTCCATATCTCAAAGCATAGCAGCATAACTTGTTCTACTTGCTCTTTGGTGCACAAACGGAAGACTTCCTTCACCCATTCAAACATAGTGCTCGAATTTCCAAGAATAAATCCAACAGTAGATTGTTGCCAACAACTTCTCTCATAATTGCACGTTACCAAGCTGTGCAATATAGTTTCAGGCGCGTTTCTACGGACTGGGCACCAACTGTCAACATTAACATGCTTAGATTGTAGCTGTACCTTAGTGGGGAAACAACCTGTAAGAGCTTTCCACATAAGATTTTTGGTCTTTGGAGGGATCTTCAAATTCCATAATGATGAGGGACAAAAATGACAAATAACATGGTGGGCCTAAATTAATTATAAAGGCCCACTATATACAATATTAATGTAGAGTATGAGAAGATGAAGACTGAATACAAAGGCCCAATAGGAAAAAGCCCAGAAGGCCATTCTCTATCGCATCAAGACGAAGATACCACTTTGCTATGCACAAAAGTTCTTTGCCATCCTTGCAATAAATGCAGCTTGTTTAACAAATTTCATTAAGAAAGCTGAAGTCATAAAGTATTTACGTCACATTGCTTTTGTCAAAAGAAAGTCATACTTATGCGGCGTACCTACGCTTATTTCTACACCGACTACCTGTCACATTGCTTTTGTCAGAAGAAAGTCATACTTATGCGGCGTACCTACGCTTATTTCTACACTGACTACCTGTCACATTGCTTTTGTCAGAAGAAAGTCATACTTATGTGGCGTATGTGAGACCTCGCCCGAACGCCCCTCCTCTGGCTCGTGGGAAGATTTGCCTTAAGGAAAGGCGAGAGCGATTTTTAAGGGAGGTTAAGGAACGGGTTTCGGTGCTCACGATTGGAAGCGGCTATCGCCTCTGAAAATTAATTTTTGATTTTTGAAAAGGATTCGGGAGTTGCCACCCTAATTTATTTTAAATGGAAAAATTAAGGGAAAAACTCAATTTGACTCCAATTTTATTAATCTTTTGATTAATTTACCCAAGGATAAAATCACTAATCTTCGAGCCAAGTTTGGGCTCGGGGACTAGGTTTTTGGTTTTAAATAATCTCGATTTGGCATTTAAATTTGATTTGACTTT
>CATKHJ011294678.1:0-14726 GCA_949750685.1 Vernicia montana
CTTATCGCCTCTCGCCCCCCTTTTTTACCCATCCCTTTTCTTGGTACTTCAAAATAACCTTTTTTTTTTTTTTTTTTTTTTTTTTTTTTTTTTTTTTAAATATAGTTTATCACTTCTTAATTTCTTATTATGGCAAAAACAGTTAAGCTAGATTCTACCCATCATATAACTAAAGACTAAATTTTTAGAATTTTATCACATTATAAAATTCATAGGAACCAATATTAAATCACTTATCTTAGCCACAATTAAGCACAAATTGCAGTAATGTGATGAGTTCCTAATATTTAGATACAACTGATGAATTTGTAGCCTAATTATACTTAAAATTGTACAATTTCTTGTAACCGTACCTTGCTACAATAACCGTACTCTGCTACAGTTCCTTGTTACTGTAGTTATTATTGCTTACTGTTACTGTAATAGTAATATGCAAAAATAAATTTTTGCGTGGTTACTATTCACTTAATTTTTTGATTTTACACCCGTTCTCGAAACGGATTACACCAAAAAATTTCTTTTATTTTTCTCTTCCGTGCAGTATATTTCTTTTCTCAAAATATGATACTGCTCCAGACAGCAGTCCCACTTAAATCCCAATAAAATTTCTCTCCACCCAAAATAAGAACCAGAAGCTCTGATACCACTTGTTGAAAAATTTTATGAGATATTTTACACGCACAGCGGAAGCAGAAATTAATAAATAACTCACAGCAAAACAATAAGAATTTTACATGGTTCGGTTTCTCAATAAACTTACATTCACGATCCACAATGGATAGTTTACTATAACTCTTATAGTTACACGGTATAATTTTTGGACAGACAAAATTGTAAATCCTCTCTCACACAACACCCAATAACCCAGTACACTCTTTCTCACAGTGAACAAAGATTAAAGAAATGTAGGATAATTTTTGGACAGAAAAAAATTATCAAAACCCTCTCTCAAATTTCTTCAGAGAAGTTTTCTCTCTGGCTCTCATATCAAAAATATTATAAAGAAGGTCTATTTATAGACCTTCCTTATATGCGTGCCAACTGCAAATTCTAAATTTGCAGCTGGGCGGTGGAGAAAGCTGCACTGAAAGAAAGCTAGTTAATCTTACATGGTTTTTTTTTTTTTTTTAATTCTTTCTTCAACAAAGCATTTTGATTTATTAGGCATGTGAGGCCCACCATATTGGAGGGACCCACACTATCTAACAGGTTCCACCTGGGAATACCCTCCGATGGCTGAAACCATCGATAGAGATACCTTTTTTTCATTTCACTGTCTGTTTTATGTTTTCTTTTGTTTGGATTTTATAATAATTTGGCTAAGGTAGGATCTTTTTTGTCTCCCGTTTACTTCAGGTTGTTTTATCTTGCTCTTTTGGTCTCGATCCGTTCCAGTGACGGTTTATCTGCCATGGTGAAATTTGCAACCAAAGTTGGCGCTCATTGCATCAATGGTTTTCATCTTTGGGTGAGATCTTTTTTCCATGACTGGAAGCTTTCCTCTTTTTTGGCGAACACATCTCTGGTTATGGGATTTAGATCCATCTTGGCCAGTTTACAGATCTTTAGATTTATGGAGGGCTTGCTTTAGGTTCTAGCAGTACAAGATCTATTGGTTTCGCTTAGCAGTAATTTTGTTTTGGCTGTTTCTCTCCTCCCCTTAGTCATCGACGGTGAAGAAAGATGTTTGGGTAAATGATTCTGAAGAAGAGAGGGATGAACAGGGTTTGTTTGGGAATTTTACTATGATTGTAGGCCATAGGGCTATGTTTTTGGGCTTCAAGTCCACTGTTGTAACTCTTCTTATGAGTAGGTTTTTTCTGGATACTATATCTATTTCTAGATTCCGTAGTTGGACTTCCATGAGCAATGTAATTTTATTTTGTACTGTGATGAGCTGTTTGCCATTTTATTGAGAAGTTTTATTCTTATTGGCAAAAAAAAAAACATATGGACAAGGACAAATCATATGCAATAAATATTTTTAAAAGGACAACACCATGATTTGAATTTGGTATAGTTTTAATGCAAAAACGTTCCTTTTCTTTAAAAAAAAATTGTTAGGTTTGAATCCTATTACTTTGATTATTATTATTATTATTATTTTGAAATATTAGGTTTTTATCTATGTTTTTAAATATGAACCGATCTTATCGATTCAATCGAAAAAATTAGAAACCGAGACCAGTTCAGATCATTTATAAATTGGGTACTTTTCATAACGAACGTTACTTTGCTCTCTGTTTGATTATAACGTTCGTTTAAAATGCATATCGACAAACAGTATAAATAATAAATATATGTTATTATTTAAAATTTTGATTCAACTCCAGTTGAATATTTGATCCATGACCCTCTACTTTTACCAATTTTAAAACATGACCGAGTTTGAAAACTATGGTTTTTATTTCGATTTTAGCATCAAATATTTTCTATATTTGCTCTCAGTATGATTGTAACGTTCGTTCATAAATGTAATGTGCATTACCCATACATATTGGCAAACACTTGGTATAAATAATAAATATATGTTATTATTTAAAATTTCGATTCGATCCTGGTTGAACATTTGACTCATGACTATCTGCCTTACCGATTTTAAGACCGGACCGGATTTAAAAACCATGATTTTTATTTCAATTTTAGCATAAAATATTTTCTATATTTGATTTTATCATTATTAGTATAATTAACATGTACAACCCCACATGTAAAAAAAAAAAAAAAAAAAAATTATCACTAATGTGTTCGTTTGGTTTCCATTAAAATGCAAGTGGGAGAGCTTCTAATTTTAAAGATTTTGAATAAGAAAGCTTTTCAATTGTGCTTACCCGCCGCCTTATTCAATGAACATTTATGAGTTATGGTGAATTAATATAGCTACATGCCAAATTCATCCTCAATAATATAATACTTGTAAGGATAATCCTAAATAACGCAATTACGTCTTATACAATAAAAACAATTATGTAATTTTTTACATAACTTATGATGTAAAATAAAAGCTATTATTATTATTTATTTCTTACTGTATAATGTATTCAAATTATATTGGCTTGTATCAAATTTTTTTTTACACAACTTGCTTGACCTAGCATTGTCCTACTTGTAAATCAATCTCTACAATGTCTTTATTAATTATTATTATTATTATTATTATTATTTTGTATAAGTCTCTTCACTTAATGAATAATATTCATTTAAATAAAGGTTTTTTTTTTAATTTAACGTTAATTGAAATTAAAAATTAAAAATTTTATCATTCTGAAAATAATTTTAATATTACTAAACTAAAAACTCGCTACTAGTAATAAAGATATCTTCTTTAAATGTTGTTTATTGTAATTAATGTATTTTATAGCTCAATGTTTGTATCTATAATTTGATTGCTTTAAGGTGGATATACAGTTGCTTAATTAATTTCACCTACATCAACTTTGCTTACGAAAAGTTTAATTTTGGTTTATTTAAAAATTGTAAGTAACTTAGTATACATGATAATGTAATTTGAACATCTCAAGTGATATCAATAGTAGATCTTGCGACTATGATTTAAAAAAACACTACGAAAAAGTTAAATATCACGTGGAGCGATGGTTGCATAAAAAATTGACTTATTAACCTGAAATACTCTGAATTTTTCAGAGTTTTATAATTTTCTCATATTCTTAGGAAATAAGTTATTATATTTCGAATTAAATAGTTATTCATATTTTTTTATTAATAAAATAATTTTTTTCTTATTATTTAAAATAAATTTTAGCAATCAATGACAAATTTAATAGTAAGTATTAAAATACTCTTGATTATAAGTAAAAAAAAATTAATCAAATTGATCAATGTTTTTTTTTTTTTTCTTGTTTGTCTAATTAAATCTAAAATTAATTTTGGTATATAATTAAGATAATATTTTTTTAGTTTTTAGTTCAATGGAACGTAATTTTTCTTTTAAAAATTTTAAAAAATATTAATATTTTCTAATAATATAAAAATAATATTTTAAGTAAAAAAAGTATATATGCATTTCAAAATAATTAAAATGAAATGATATATATTTTTTTGATAGTTTAGAATCTTTTTGTGTTAATTTATTTAAAATATATAGAATAATTTTTTATTTTATTAGAAAAATTAGGTAAAAAATTCAAAAAAAATATTTAATTTTAGTTTTTATTAAAAAAAATATAAAAAATGAAAGACAATAGTATATTAGGTTTTATAATCACATAATATGTACAATGATATTTTGGTTTTTTTGTATTCACTTAATAGAAAATTTTATTTTTTTTAAATGGAAGGATTATTTTATTAACAAAAATAAATGTGAGTATTAAATTAAATATGACTAATGAGATACTAAATAGTAATATGTCCGTTATATTTTTAATTTATGTCATATGTCATTAAGAGAGAAAAAGTTCAAATAAGCAATTTTTATCAAAGGGTATAATTATGAAAACTTTAAAAATTTGAAGTATTATAACTTATTTTTAAAGGATATGGTTGAATTATAAAAAGCTGAAAAGATCATGGTATTTTTTTTTTAAATTAAAAGTAGGAAATTTATTAGTTATGAAAAAATAGAATATGATGAAGACAATGAGGGAACATAGACTCCCACTCATGCAGACCAGGCATAGAAGAGACAGCCCTTGCAAGACAGTGAGTTGTACCATTCGCTGATCTCTTAATAAAATTAACCTCGATATCCACTAATTCATCGAGGATACATTTACAATCAAAAACAATTGAACCAAAAATTGAATTGTCAACATATCTTCCATGTAATGCATGAATCAAAGACAAAGAGTCAAACTCGAATTGCACCTGAGTCCAGCCTTTAGCCTTTACCCATGCTAAAGCCTCTCGAAAACTTAAAGCCTTCGCTATCATTGGATCCACTATACTAGCCATTGATGAGCAACAACCTGCTACAAAATTTCCAAAATCATTGCGTACCACACAAGCCAACCCAACAGTGGAAATATCTGTAAAGATCACTACATCGGTGTTACACTTTTTCCAACCAAGACGTGGTCTGCTCCATGTGAGAGCCCCATCAGCATTATCAATTAGCAGGTTGCCATATTGCTTCTGAGCACTAAGCCATTGAAACAACAACGTGGAAGTAGAAAAAACTACCTGCTTCAGGGTACTGAATTGTCTAGCCCATAAGACCTCATTCCTATGTTTCCATAAGCCCCATACTACCATAGCAGCAAAGCAAAGCTATTGGACCTGACCATTGAACAACAAACCATATAACCCATAGGGTATGATCAACGAAATTTGTAGGGGATAAAGCCAACTTTTGGAAACATGAATGAGCAAATGGATATGTAAATAATATGTGCGATATTGATTCAGTAGCAGTACCACAAACTGGGCATAATGGATCAACTGCAACCTGCTTTTTAATTAAATTATCCATCGTAGGCAGACAATTACTTAGAGCACGCCACAAGAAATTCCGCACCTTGGGTGGTATTTTTAAACCCCATAAATGCTGCCAAGCAGATGAAGGAATCAAAGTCGGTCCATTAATTTGCAAAGAATCCTTAATCAGACACTTATAACCACTACGAATTATATAAGAACCCTTATTATCACCCATCCAGAGCCAACCATCATCTCTATGATTACGACTCAAAGGAATGGAAAGTATCAACCCTGTGTCGCGATCATTAAACAAAGAATGAATGAAATCTGCATTCCATAAAGAGCCATTGCTACTGAATAACATTGAAACAGGCGAGTGCAAAACATTATCTGGTGCTGGGGTTGAGATATATGGGGACTGAGGGTCCGGTAGCCATGGGTCCCTCCAAATGTCAACAAAGTACTATCCATTCCCCATACGACAAATACATTAAGATCTCAATAAGTCTTGGCTAGCAAGAAGGCTACGCCAAATAAAGCTAGGATTGACGCCTAATGTAGCATTGAGAAAGTTACCTTGAGGGAGATACCGAGCCCGAAAGAGTCTGGTAACCAAGGAATCATGATCAACCAACAACCTCCATCCCTGTTTAGCCAACACGGCTATATTAAAATCCCTGAACCTTCGAAATCTAAGCCCTCCTAAAAATTTCGGTAAACAAAGCGTTTCAAACTTCATCCAACGAATACCCCCATGGCCTTGAGAATTATGTTGCCACCAAAACCCATTCAAAAAACGCTCTAAATCAGTACAAAGCTGTAGAGGCAAAAGAAACAAGCTCAATATGTAAGTTGGGATAGCTTGTAAGACTGTCTTTATAAGAATCTCTTTCCCGGCACGGGATAGCAATTTCTTCTTCCAACCATCGATTCGCCAACAAATCTTATCACAAATAAAACTGAAAACTTGTATCTTATTCCTTCCCACTGCCGACGGCATACCCTGATAGGAACTAAGCTAGTCAGTTAAAGGAACCTGGAATAAACCACTTACATCGAACCTAACCTGTGGATTTGTATTGGCACTAAAGTATATTGAGGATTTCTGAAAATTCACCTCCTGTCTTGAAGCAGCAGCATATTTAGCAAGACACTCTTGGACATGCCTCCCTTCACCAATGGAAGCATGGAAAAATAGATAAGCATTATATGCAAAAAAAAAAAAAAAAAAAAAAAAAAAACAAATGCGTTATAGGTGGCGCCCATCTAGCCACTTTGCAACCATGTATCATCCCTGCTTGTTCTTTTTGGCGAATAAGAGCCGCCAATCTCTCAGCACACAGTAAAAACAAATATGGCGAAAGTGGACACCCTTAGCGCAGACCACGACCTGAAATAATAAGACCTATCTCATTGCCATTCCCTAGTACCGCATAGCGAATTGATTCAATGCACATCATCATTAACTGAATCCAGGATTGGTGAAAACCCAGTTTATTCATAATGTTATGTAGGAATGACCACTCCACAAGGTCATAGGCCTTGCTCATATCCAGTTTAAGTGCTGCAAAACATGTTTCCCTTGGGTCTTCCTTCGTAAAAAATGAACAACTTCAAAAGCCACTATTATATTGTCAGTTATCAACCTTCCAAGAAGAAATGCACTTTGAGTTTCAGAGATCACACAAGGAAGAACCACCCGTAGCCTATTAGCTAAAGTTTTGGCAATAAGCTTGTACAAAACGTTACATAAAGAGATCGGTCGCAGGTCCCGGGTAGTAATTGGGTCATTCTTCTTAGGTATTAACACAATTAACGTATCATTCAATCCTTCAGGGTGTGACTTATTATTAAGAAAACCCAAACATGCTTCTGTAACATCATTACCCACTATATGCCAAAAATGTTGATAAAAAAGCAGGGTTTTGGCCATCCATACCTGGAGACTTATCCGAATAAATTGTGAAAATTGCTTCTTTGATTTCTTGTGGCGTGAATGGCTTTAATAATTCATGATTTTGCTCATTGGTAATCAACGGATTGATACAAGACAACAACTCTGAGCCATCCGTTGCGAAACTAGTGAATAAATTTGAAAAGTAGGTAGTGATCAGTCCTTCTAAGCCGGTACCCCACGAGTGCCATGCTCCATCATCCCCAAGCAACTGCTGAATCGAAAGCAGCAACATGAAAATAGCGAGAATTTGAATCTCCTTCTCGGAGCCAGAACTGCTTGGCCCTTTACTTCCAGTAGTCTTCAAGTTGACTAAGATAATAGAAATAATTACCACAAGCTTGTTGATATCACTGTACAGAGGATGTGCTTCTACCACCTCTAAAACGAACCATATCAAACTTACTCCTATTTAAATTTTCTTTGAACAATCGAAGCTTTTTAAACCAACCAACACCCCCCCCCCCCCCCCCCCCCCCCTCTCCCAACGAAGTAAGAGTTGCACTGCAAACTGCGATTTTATCAAAAATAGAAGTCAACTGGGCTGAGCGCCAACTACCAGCTACGATCGACGCACAGTTTTCCTCCTGCAATCAACAGTTCTCAAATCGAAACCGCTTAATAAGAGAGCTTGGCTTCCATTCTAGAATTTCTAAAAAAACAACTGAATGATCCGAAGCTACAGCAACAACATTATGAACCTTGTGGTACGGGAAAGCTTGAATCCATGAAGAAGAAGAGAGAGCCCTGTCAAGTCGTTCCTCCACCCAATTTTCTGAACCTCTGTGTCTCTCCCAAGTGAAGGAATAACCAGTCATTCCCAAATCCGATAGGCCACAGTCTTGAATAGCCTCATGAAAAATCATTCATTAACCAAGAAGGATGAGATAGACAACCCCTCTTTCCATGAGCATATAAAATGTCGTTAAAATCACCAATAACAGTCCATGGAAGCTCAGACTTAGCTTTCAGAGAACGAAGAAGCTCCCAGGAAATTCTACGCCAATGTCACTCCGGGTTACCATAAAAACCAATAAGGCGCCAAGTCGGTTGATTGTTAAGGCATACTGCAATGTCAATGTAATTGTGGGGGAAACTAATTAGTCGTGCGAAATTAGGAACCTTCCAAACAACACCCCCACCGTGACCTACTCCTTCCACCACAAAACTACCTGCAAACCTAAACGTCTTTTTGATCAATTCAACTTTTTCTCGTTGAGTCATAATCTCCATGAGAAAAACAAAAAGTGGCCGTTTAGTTTGGACAAGGTCCACAATGAACTGTTCGTGGGTTTGCCAAGCCCCGACAGTTCCAGCTTAACGAGCTCATGATGACTGGCGGGCCTAGAGTCCAGAACCCGCCTGAAAGGATTTTTTTGGCCCATCTTGAATAATAGGATCCGTAATGTCAACTGGTCTAATATCCACAGCAACATAATTAGTGAGTGGTGCAGTAGTACGCTTGCGTTTTGGATTATTGAGGATCAAAGCATCAGAGTCCTGCTCATTCTCAACCTCATCCATAGTCACATTTCCCTCCCTATCAATAGTTGATATATTCAAATTCGAACTAACGAGCGTCTCTTTATCCTGAGCAACAGATTTTCCGTTATCCACAGAAGTCCTATTTGCATGGGATTGGTCACGTATTATGGAATCGCCCATAAAACCCAGTCGAGTTGACTCAGTATACATGCTAGACTTAGTATAACTCGTCTCAGTATTAACCTGGGAATAGCCCCGTAACCATGGTGAAGCATCAATGGTGGATAGCCTACGGGTCGAAGCTCGCAAGCCAACTCCATATGGTCATTCAGTAGGAGGATTTGTTTGGTTAAATAGAGTAGAGCAGAACCCATATATCGGAATGTCCTATAAGTCCACAGTAGTAGCAAAACGTAGGCAGCTTCTCATATTTGAAATTGATCCATACCCAACCACCTGACCCATGCTTTATACGCATTCTCCGTTTTATAGGACGATCAACTGGCGTTAAACCTGATCGTGGCCGGGCTTGAATTTGAAAAATGTCAATTTTTTAAAGGTTCGGTTCGGTCAGTCCGCAATTTTCTTCACAAATTGAAGCTCGAAGTCCGACCCACGAACAGATCTAACTGGCATAGACACCTTAATACGCATATAATTTCGAGGGAATCCAGTAAAATTCTTAGGATCAGATTTATATAGTTGCCAATAAAGACCATAGTATTTTAAACAATAGCCTAAAAAATTAAGGTTATATATATATAGAAAGTGAATGAAAAAATACAAAATTAATCAAATACATATAGTGAATATGTAAATAAAAAAGTGAATAAATATTTGTAATATGAAAATCATAATTTGAAAGTCTAATTATAAAATTTTTAAAAATATAACTATAAAATAAAATTAAAAAAATATATTCACATGTATTAAAAACAACACCAAAATAAAAATAAAAAAATAAAGTATAATAGCCCTCAGCATCCCACGACTAGGGCTGAACACGATTCGGTCCAATCTGAAAAATTTGAAAATCTCCGAGATTAAATTGAATTTCAGAGATTTTAATTTGTAGAGAACCGAAACCAGAACCAAAATAAAAAATCTCCGTATTGTATTGTTTCAAATATTTCGGTACAATACAATTCAGGAATTGGATATTTCGGTTCCAATCCAATCCAATACAATACGGAGATTCAGATATCTTGAAAAAAAAAAAAAAACAAAAATATGCAATTTGATAATTTATATAAACAAAAATAATTAAAATTTAGAATTTATTAATGATTTTAAACTAGAAAAATATAATTACTGTAAAAATATATAAATATAATTATATTAATATTTTACTTAATTCAAATAATTTTAATCTTAACTTATATACTACTTAAAGCTAATAAATAATTTCTTATAAGTTATAACTACTTTCTAACTTTTTATACAAACTATTAGCCTATTACAAATAATTTATTATTGATAATGTATTCCATAGATGTTAATTAATAAAAGAATACTTTTAAAGATTACAGTATTAGATACTAATAAAATTTTAATATAAAACTTTATTATTATCATATAAATATAATTACAATTAAAATGACAATATTACTGGACTTATATACTAATACATTATACTTTCTTATTATTACTCATTAATTAATCATATCATATATTAAATTTTTTTTTAAAAACATATATGCAGTGAATTTAAAATGTTTAATTGTAATATATGGTATATCTTAGTATTATTAAAACTTAATCCATATTATATTACTAATTTTTCATTAATACAAATTTAATGAAACTAGTATTTAAGTAAATTACATAAATATCAATAGTTACATTAAATTGAATTGAGGTATATACATTTATAATTCATCTAAATTTTCTTTTGATATAATCTTAATATAATTTAATAATTGGTATAATATTATGTATAATCTTATAATTTTTTATGTTATCTTTACATTATTCAATTATCACTACTTATATATTATAAAAAAAAAAAAAAACTAAAAAATTTCGATTATTTCGGTCCAATTCAATTCGGTACAGTTCGGTTCGGTTCTCGGTCCGAATATATCTTAATATCTAGAACCGTACCAAAATATTTCACTCGGTCCAATTCGGTTCGGGGAAAGTCAAAAAGTTAACAGTTTGATCCGGTTCTGGATATTTTTTGTCCGATTATTCGATTCAATTTGAAATTTTTAATATCCGTACTCAACCCTATTGTTATATATCTTTTTAGTATTTTTCTCTTTTTTTTTTTTTATACTTTTCTTTTATATATATATATATATATATATATATATATATATATATATATATATATTATTATTAGTAGGACACATTAAACTAACAAAAAATACTGACTGATGATAGTTTTTGGGTTTATTTGATCCATTTTAAATAGTTTTAAGATTTAATTCCGCAACAAAAAGTTAAAAGAGCTTAGTTGAAAATTTTATAAAGTTTTTTTTTTTTTTTTTTACCTTTATCCTTTTATTTTCTAATGAAAAACTATGCCTAATGCACTTAATTAAAAAAAGTGTTTGTTTAAACACTTATTCATAAAAAAAATAAAAAAATTGAGATATTAAAATAAAAAAATATTAAATTTAGAGACTGGCAATATAATCATAGTTCTAAAAATAAAATATTATTTAATTTAGTCACTCAAAAATAAAATAAATAAATTTGATGAATTAATGAGGCTATAATACTACCAAAGATTTTGTTCCATAAAAAGGCCCCTCATATTTGGTATGTAAAGCAAATATGCTCTTTAAAATTTTTTTTTTTTTTTGGGACAATTAACTTATAAAATATCTTATTTAAATCATTTAAGCACATTTGTTAGACAAATATTTAACACCATTTGAAAGATTTAATTTCTTGTATTAAAATAATATATATATTTTTTAATCAATATTTTAGTTATTAGGGACAAAATGAAAACAGACCTACCAAAAAACCAAGCCATTAAACTAAGTCAGAGTGCTCAAATCCAGCAAAAAATTGGCGGAATCTCCACCTTAATCTAATAGATTTCTCCAATTTTGATTTGAATTTCAAAATCTGAAACCAACCCACCAATTATTTCTTAATTCTTTAAAAACCCATTTGATAATTTCAAAATTTTCACTTCACTCTCCACTCACAGGTTCTTCAATTTTGATTTAGGTTTTTAGAGTTTTGTTGCAGAAATGAAAGCTTCTTTATTGTTCCATGAAGATCAAAAGCTGCTATTTAGAGCCAAAGTTCCATTAAGCATATTGGGTTTACCGTTCCACTCAGGAATTGTAGCTGGTGAATCTAAAGAGCTTACTCTCAATCTCTCTACCTTCTTCGAATATGGACCTTCTATCAAGATCGCAGTCATCTTCTGTATTTGAGAATGTGGGAAAATTATTAGGCCTTTGGAGGATTGTGATAATAATGGATCGATTGAGGTTTTGAAGACTCTGGTGTTGAATGGAGTTGGTGGTGTTGGTCTTATGAATGGAGTGTCTGGAAGAAACTTTTGATTTTGTCGCCGTCTACTATTAGAGCGATTGCTGGGGCTATTTCTGGTGTGGAAGTTAAATAAATTATTTTAATAATTAATTGTTTGCTAAATATCAAAATTAATTGTTTGCTAACTCTGCTTGTGGATCTCCAAGAATTGAGACAGCAAAGTAATCCATAAATTTTTAATCTTACTAGCCATATGACTCTTAATTATTGCCGGATTCAAAATTTCTAGGTTAATGTTCTTGCTAAATTTGATTTTTTTTGGATTGATGTTCTTGATATTTTGATGATGAACACCTATTGCTTCTGTCTCTACTTCTAACAATAACATCGTTAGCTCCTCCACAACCTCAATATTTTTTTAAGATGAAGGGTCTTCCAACCTCTATCTCACAATCTTTGGATCTTGACTGAAGAAGTTCCTAACAAAATTCAAATCCCTTCCCTCTATAGCCTTTCATAGTAGACGAAATTTAATTTATCTTAGCTGCCTGAAATTTTTATTTAATGATTAATTGTAGCAACACATATCTTACTGTGTGTGTGTATATATATATATATATAACCTCATTATTAGCATAAATCTAGGAAGCACAAATACTTTTTGTCTTTTAATCATATATTTTTTTTTATTTAATTTGTGTTTTCTAAAAATATTAAAAATTCATTAATTTAGTTTTCAAAATAAAAATTTTGATTCGTTGATTAGGTCAAATTAAAAAGTGAAAATAAATTAAATCATAGCAGTTTTTTTTTTTTTTTTGGTACTTTTTCCTTTATTATAACATTAAGAGTCTATTTGATTTAATTATTCGTAATAACTGATAATTTGTAACGGTTGTTGATAAATGAAGTTCACTAGCAATGAAGTTCTAATGACATTTGAAAGTTTTTTTTACTAAATAAAAGAAAAAAGCCCTCTAAACTTGCTTCTATATTCTTCCTCCATTATGCAAAAATAAATAAATAAAAAGTTGTAAATGGAAACGACATAATACGGACAGGCAAATGATTATACTGTAGAAGAATGCTTAAAAATAGTGATAAGAGATAATACTAATTTTTTCTTAAACTGGAAATATATTAATTTGGCAGAAATAGAATGAAAATCTTAAGAATAAGATCACAAATTAAATGTTAAATTATGAGGTATGGCAAGTACAAAATTTCTTCCTAAAATACACGAAGGGAAAAAATTAATTCCTTCCTAAGTAAAATTTCTTTTACAGTAAAACTTTTAATCTTATAAAAACCAGTTCATCTTATACTGGAGATATCAATACGAATAATTATTAAGTCCTTAATCCTTATCAAGATTCTCCATGGCTCATCCTGTCTTTTGCATTGTGGCTGCTTTCTTTCTTTTTTTCGAGTTCCATGATTTCGCTGGTATGCTCTAATTTTTTCTCCTTATTTTCTCTCTATTTTTTTGTTTTTGTTTTTGTTTTTGAAACTATTTCAATATTATTGTGTTAAAACTCTCTTGTTGAGGTTTGAAACTTCATAACCCTTTTATGCAAACTTTTTTTTATATTGTGGTTTGAATTGGTAACTTTATAACATGTTATGCGAGCTCTCCTATTGAGGTTTGAACTCGCAACTTTATAACCTTGTTATTTATGACTTTCTAATTATCTGTATTGTTTCTTTATGCAGGAGCTCAAAACATTGGTGTTAATTATGGCAGATTAGGTGACAACCTTCCACCCTCAGATCAAGTAGTGAATCTTTTCAAATCCAATAACATTAAAAAAGTTCGTCTTTTCGATCCGAATCCTGAGGCTTTACAAGCACTACAAAATTCAGGAATACAAGTAATTCTTGGAGTTATAAACAATGATCTTCCAACATTAGCCAATGACCCTGTATTTGCCGCAAATTGGGTTCAAATTAATGTCGTTTCCTATGCACCAACCATAAATTTTCGATGCATAGATGTAGGAAACGAGTTGATTCCAGGTAATTTAGCATCCTTTGTCCTCCCTGCAATGCAAGCTCTCCAAAAAGCATTAATTGCAGCCAACCTATTGATTCCTGTTAGCACCGCAGTATCCCAACAAATCTTGTCAACATCTTTCCCTCCTTCTGCAGGGTTCTGGAATACTGAAACAGAACCTTATATAATACCTATAGCTCAATTCCTTCAAGCTAACAAGTACCCTTTATTGTGCAATGTCTATCCATTTTTTTCGTATGGCAGTGATCCTGATCATATTAGGCTAGATTATGCCTTGATTAACACTACTGAAGTGATTGTGCAAGATGGTTCTCTTGGATATACAAATTTGCTAGACGCATCGGTGGATGCAATTTATTCTGCACTTGAAAAAGTTGGGGCTGATAATGTTGAAATTGTTGTTAGTGAAACAGGATGGCCTTCTGGAGGAGCAGA